>DWNR01000333.1:0-21139 GCA_018250455.1 Polygonus leo | reverse complement strand
TAATTTTGTATGTAGTTGCTTTATTATATCTAGAGGGCGCTGTACCATTTATATTTTCATTAATATATTTAGTAAATAACTTGTTATACTAAAGTAACTTAATTCTATACAAACATTTTGATTGTGGTAGCCACTTGGATTTTTTGCTACTGTTACAGATACCGTGAGGGACAGATGTACGGACAAATAGCAAATTCCTAGCTATAGTTGTTTTTGCTTGTAATTTTGAGTAAATTGACATTTTTATTACGTAAATTACTCGTAAGTTACAACTAAATGATCGTTGTTATATTTTAACTGCATGTTAATCTACCTGTGGCTCTATTAGTTAGTTAAAATTTAACAAGAGTTTTTAAATAAATCATTTTGTTCCTAAGAATGTCGGATAGGTAAGTTTAGTTTAGCATTAAACGAAATCAATATTCTCAATAATTCTCAATAATTAATTATGTCAAGAATAACATTAGGTATAGAAACACTATAATGTGGAAAATATAATATTCACGTAAGAAGAAAGACCGTTGTGGAATTATTTGTCACCTCTAGCAAGGTTATGTCAAGAAAATAGAAATGAACACCCAAGTCCATTACTTGACTAAGCAAAATTACTTCCAACCAAAAATCCTGAAGTTCCCAAACGAAAAAACTTTCGGCACTCGCGTCCACAATCCGACCAATCAGAGAAAAGTGGCACGAAAACTACAAAAAAGTAAGATTATTCATGCCATAAAATAATAATACTCAGCACGACTAGCGAAATCTGAAAGTGAATTGTAGCGAGTGGAAAAAAGAATGAGTATAAGTGGATAAAGAGCGAATACAAACGAAAAAGTCATTTCATGCCGCACGGTGGTGACGCAACTGTTAATCGACATGCCATATGAGACCCTGCACCCTTAGTCCTAAGACCCATATTGGCAAATCGGGAAGACACCGTGGCTAAGTTCAATAATGCTTTCCCCCAAATAAGCTATAAAATGAGCGACGACGGGCGCGGGCCACGGTAGGTATGCTCCCGTTCCAATTATTTGTTTGTGGAGGCACAATAATTTTATTTTACGTTTTATTTAACATTTATTTCGTTACGGCAATTTCACGGGTATCAAAGAATCGCTAGATTGTGATTTAAACGGAATTGCTTATTTTCCACTTCGGTCACAATATAACGATGCAATTCGGCATCGAGTTAATATTATTTTATTACGCGTGATATTGTATTCACAATCGGAAACGTTCATTTTACGTCTCGTTAAAGAGAACTGAGTGATTGGCATTAATTGGAAGTTAAGTTGTTTGTTATGATATGAGCTGTTACTTATTTATTGGCTGTTGATATTGTGCTTTAATTTTCATCGTAAACATGTTTATTTTATTGGATACGTCCGTGAAACGAGGTAAATCATACGTTTCAGGTCGTACGTACTTACCGAGCGATCGCCTGTACGTCAATTTACTTTCATTAATTACGAAACATGGAATTCGCGTCGGTAAATACGCATGCATTAAGCCGGGAAGGCAGACGATGGGTCGTAAATAAATAAACAATAAACCGGGATAAAACAAATCAATTGGAGCTCGGCGCAGACAATGTGCGGTCACGTTTAACAGGCCCGGCGGACGGTAACCGATCACCGTAATTCAGTGATCGTAAACGGTCGCAATGATATCAATTAGACGGGTCCCGAGACCGATAAAGCTCGGCTTTAATTAGGAGAACAAACAACAGACGGTCTTTAATGAGGCGTGCGCGTGTAGGGAGACGTAATTAGGTCGGGGGAGGCAGCGAGCGATCAATTATTGAGAGCCCGTGATTGATTCGGTCGCGCCAAGTCGCGGTCGCAGCCGCGGTCGCGACGTGCGGTCGTGGTGTCGTGCGTTCGTGGTGTCGTGTGGTCGCGATGGGCGGTCGCGGTGTCGTGACGTCGCGATGTGCGGTCGCGGTGTCGTGCGGTCGCAGTGTCGTGCGGTCGTGGTGTCGTGCCGTCGCGATGTTGTGCGGTCGCATCGTAGTCGCAACGGCGCCGCGACTTACGACTTAATCTTAATCCTAAGCCACTTTAAGGGTAGCTCCTATAGACAAGCTCCACGTCTTATAGGTAGGCTCCATTTTCATAAAATAAAATATAAAGCAATAATAAAATTGTCGGTGGCAAAATAATTTGTAGCATAAGAAAACTATTTAAAATTAATAGAAACCAATCACAGAAACATTAATAGATGTTAATCAAGACATAAGATATTAAATTATATCAACGTTGAGTAGGAACATAAATGCCTAGAGCGCTTTCTACAGCAAAAAGCTGTTAACACCTATCTATAAATTATTAAGACATTATTTGCTGCTTTACAACACTAATTACAAAAAAGGTTTATATTCCTGTCATGAAAATTATAAAACTATAGTTAATATATAAATCAATATCAAAAATAATAAACGAAACATTTTACTCAACTTAATACATACTTAATCAACAAATACTTAATTAGTTACCTTTGAAACTGTGTCAACGTAGACAATGAGACCCGTCAGAGCGCACCGCGACCGAACTTGATAAAGCTCCCCATTAACCGTTCCGCTTCACCAACTTTTATAAATTATTCGTAATCATTCAACGAACACGCGTAGCCACGATCACTAAATTATAATCAATCGAAAACCCAACCATTCGTATTAATAACTCGACGCCCGATACGGAAAACGGCGCATAAGAGTTTCCGGGACCGACCGCTTATCGCATTTATCTGATGTCTCGCTAATAGCCATCATCGAAGGGTAAAACGCAGCTGTAGAACCTCCGTATAAATTACTCATAAAATAAGGACATTAAAAACCATTTAGAGCAATAACTATTGTGAGCCGAATACAGTCATAAATAAATTGAATAAATTATGTATTATTTTGATAGTAGAGAGTGTTAGAGTTGTCAGTGTTAATGGTTGATGCGGGGAGGTCGGGGAGGAGCGGACAATGCGCCCCCGGGGCGCTTTTGTTGCGTGGATTCCTTGCCCGTGACATCTGTCCGAATCGCTACAATAACTCGCAAAAAACTTACTCCAAATTTACCAACTGTAAAACGGCTCTCAGAAGCTATTTTCCGCTGAATATACAATATATTATAACGCATTTCGAACATCTTCATTGACGCTATTGTTGGCAATGACGTATCATTTATTCTGTTCTGAATTAGCGCCCTCGATATCCCGGTGGTCCTTGCGCCTGAATGATGAAATAAGTTTAGTAGCTCCAATGTCATAATATTATAAATGGTATGAAATTTGACATTTCAACAGAATGCAAAAATTTCGCGGACCGTAAAGACTGCTTATTTTTTGCCTTTGCATTTAAATTGTGTATACGCTGGTTTAGTACCTACTTTTATACATTACGAGAGTAAAACTAAATTACCAACATAGAAATAGATTTATATGTACAGAAATGCGAATACGTTCTTAGTAGTCTTTGTTAGAAAAAATAATGTTTCGAACTTAATTTCCAGGTGTATCATAAGCACATAGTGAAGTATAAAAAGGTTTAAATAATTGTATAGAATATATTTTTCTATTCAGATCTATTACACCGGTCTATAGTTTAAGTTCTACATTAATAGTAAAACTTAAACTATAAAACGCGCCTAATTTGGGCATTGTCTGTACTTATGATAATGTATATTCTACTGAATGCTTTCATGTAACATTATATTTTATTTAAATAAACGGAACACACTTAATCCGTAATTAAATACTCAGAAGCGGTAAAGTCTGAAAGTTTTAATATTACCGTTCGAAATAATATTATTCCAGAAAACACCGAAAGGAAATTATAAAAATAATTCCGAAAATTGTACATACCAATTAACTACACGAATTGTAAATTGTTCCTTTCGAAAATAAGAACTGTTATTAACACATCAAATATGACATGATCATAAACACATAAACAGTACTTACCTATCCACATAAATACTCACGAATATAATTTTACTTATATTATGTATAATTGTAGCAACATATTATTACTTCATATAAGTAGGCAATTAAATAATTAAGGCTCCCGTAAAGTGCATATAAATGTTTTAAGATTAGAATGTTTGAAAGCGAGTTATTTGGAAAAGTAATTTGCTTTTTAAATATATATTTATCTACATAACAATTATCTGATTGCCCATTGAAAAACATAATTCAACCTACATTTATTGTAGACCTAATTATGTGTAATATATGCAACATGTACGTGTTCATGTTTATATGTCGTTAAATATATATTATACTTTGACATTGTTTAACAAGTTGAAATCATCAAATGTGGGTTATTAACCAGCCGATAATTACATACCGTCGCCACTCAACCAAATTTGGGGCACATCTAATGTGTACAACTAATTTAGTTGGTGATATGTATCACGATGTTTTTATAGGATAAAAGTTATAAAGGGACATGAAGTCCACCTGATGGTTAGAATCGTTCGTGGGAACTCATAATCAAACTCAGTTGGGATTGAAGTCTGAGGCCAAATATGTTTTGCCATCCATGACGGCTGATATGGTCGCGTCTCCGACCGAAACGCAAATCGCTAACAAACAAATTCTGCGCGGTTAACATGGAAAAAGCAGTGGTACAAGCGTGGGTAAACTGTATGCAGACACTAATTGGGAATTTAGCTCATAAAACTATATTCAGTATTTTTAGATAGGTATGTACCTACATACACCTTTTTACATACATCTTTTCTTTTTGGAATAAATAATTGTGGTTGTAATTTAAACAAATACAATATTTTTGCGAAAAAGCGGAACGCCTAAGTTATTTCACAAGTTTTTAAACGTTTTTATATTTTCGCTTATAAAAATAATTAAAAATCATGATGATTAAAAAACATATTATTTTAGGTCCAGCGGTCGAGCGAGTAGTAGTAGGTACAAAATAAGAGCTTTAAGTAAATCTAATAAACATTTTAACAGCGTGGATCAATAGATAAAAACACAAGGCACAATGAGCATAATATAAAATAATGAAAAAATATTTAAATAGTCAGAACACAATGCTAAGGATTAAAATTTATTAAAATTCTGTTTATTCAAATGAACCTAATTCATACATGCCTACACGCCAACCGCACTTAAACAGGGAAACAATAACAATTATGAAGTGATACACACAACGAACAAGGAATACTAAAACAAACTTAAATTAAATAATAACGTAGTTAGTTATCTCCAGTTCAATCGACACCTCATTTTTTATTCCGCTAATGCCCAACGCCGGCAACTAAAATTACGCTCGGATCAAGTTTTTTTAACTTCCGCCCGAGATAACGGTCAGTTTAAGCACCTTTGCGTTATTAATGGTCAAAGATCGCTTAGAAAGCCACTAATATAATTGTTTATTTTACAACATTCGCTCCGATACCGACTTCGATTTCCCCACGGACTTTCAATTAGCTCGCATTATACCATTTCCTTCCGAGATACGATTTCTTACATTTAATCGCAATTCTAAGCGTAACGGTCGCAATATCCGCAACAGATTAAAGGAAGGGACGAGGTTGCAAACCGCTGACTGGACATCCAACATGCATCACCCCAAGTGCGGTCGCGATAGCGATGTACGAAGTGTGTTCAAACAATAGTAAATGCATTTAGTCCGGCCATTGTTTGATTTATAGTGAAACCGTGTAGGTAATTTATAAGAGAAAGGCGGGAGAGGGCGCCGTCCGCCGCGGGACGTCGGGAAATCGGGGAAAATCCGAAGATTTATTAGCCGGCCGCCGGACGCGGCTGACCGCGACCGCCTGCACTGTTTGCCCAGTCATTAAAGTCAGCAAGTAAACGCTTAGTGCGAAGATGAGTATATTTGCGGAGCAATTAACGCTTTCGAGGTGAGACGAGGGTTGCGTCGGGTGGCGGTCATTGTTTATAAATGATTACGGCGTCCGCGAGGCGTTGCGACGCTCCAGCTTGTGTACACACGCTCCGAGCCCGGTGCTGATGCGCACTATCGCTCCGATGCTTATGTGTCGCCGGTAGATAACGATACAGAAGTGTACTCGGATATCGCTGTGTACACAAGCTGAGTGTCAATCACGGCTAGGCGGTGCCTTACAACATTTTATCGGATGTCACATAATCTAAGTAAAACGCATTTATGTCAAATCGTCAATGTACCCGATAAGCCCACCCACGTTTTACTGGTCCTATTGCATCATATTAAAGCGATGGCGGCTGATACTATGTATAAATAGCATAGCACTCAGCCGACACGTTGTCATTACAAAAAATGACATATGTTACTTACAAAATTATCGGCGTTGCGTTATGTGTCACATACGTGGCCATGAGCAATGTTGTTAATGAAAAAAATGTTTAGATGTAAAGCCAATATCTGTTTCTGAAATATTAATATCAATAAACGGCAGAACGAAAACGAAAATTCTTAGGCCAATTTATCAAACCACATTTCAATTACGAGTCGTGCAAACACAGAGTTCAGTTACGCAAAATCCGCATTTTCGGCTCGAATAAAAATGCCGAGCACATTTTTCGGCACACTGTTGCAACTAGCAATTTGTAATAAACACCTTGTGTCTGAAAATGAGCAACGAGGCGGTTCGAACAAGTGGCAATAATGCGAAACTCTCGCACGTTCGTTTTTAGGGTTACGTACCCAAATTATCCCAACGGAATCATATTACTAAGACTGTTATCCGTCCGATTTTCTAGAACTGTAATAGATAGACACTTGAAATTTCACAGCATCTGTAGGTATGTCTGAATATGACCGCTACGACAATAAATACAAAAAATAAAAACAAATGTATAAAAATATAAAAAAATCGGTTTTTTTAGCGGTTTTATATGGTGAACCTTGCTAGGTAAACATTTAAAATTTTCAAAGAATATGAACAACTGACTGTTACAGCAATAAATACCAAAAATAAAAAAACTGTTCTCTTTATATACCTACAAAAACCCAGTTGGTATTTTCGACTTTAACTCCATGTAAAGTTACATTGCAATAAATTTATATATTCCAAATAATTTGCTACTACGGAACGCCTCATATGCAAGTCCGACTGACACTTGGCCGATTATTTAATCGGTGGAGAATAAACGGAGCGATCAACAAGTGTTCACTTATTAAAGTTCGTGTTTGAACACTGCCTAACTGATACCAATTCGGGACCTTTTTTCTTACTAATTGTGTCAACCGAGTTTAAATTGAACGAATTGAGTTGAACAACTCTGGATTTAGATACTAGATTTACGCGAGCAACTTCCTAACAGAAACTGCTACCGCTAATTTTTATAGCCGATTCCATACCACTATGGTCTAACTATGTCGATCGCGATTTGCTCAACTACAGATATACACGAATGCTTGACTTACATGAACCTCTATTTGTAATTTTAATCCAACATGCCGCACGCCGTCTCATTAATGAATGACAAGTTTCATCTGAACTCTCAGAAACTTATTCATAATTAACTTCATTATAATTAGGTACATTCTGCCTCAAAACAGAAAAATAATGTGCACCGTATAATCAATATTTTCCGAAGTAAGTACCAAGAAATTCCATAAACAAAGAGGTAATTATACTGACATACCTACATCTGAGAAGTTTCGCGATTTTCTACTTTAATGCCTTTATTTAAGGAGTGTCTGCGTCCGATGTTGATAACTTTATATTCCTCTCTCCTTTCGCCCATTTGAGCTAATTAGTAAGGAAATAAAATAAACTTGGCCATTACTCAGAAGACAAGGTCGTCCGTGACTAATTAATTGGCGAAAGAATGATGGAAGGTGAAACAGATGGCCCTTTTATGATGTTTTCGAGGATAATAACTTTACATTAAACTGAAAAGTGCATTGAATCTTGTACACAGAGAATAAACTTCGGGACATTATAAATAAACTCGACAGAGGTATTCGACTTTCTTTTTTATCATTTCAACTAATTAATCATTTATTAAAATGCTGATATCTTAGCGATAATAAATTCATACAACCACGCTGGAGGTCGAGGTACAACTTTGAGAGGCCTTTATAGTCCAACTCGTGAGCCAAGTACTTATTAATCGGAAATGAAAATACCTACCTAGGTAACCATAAACCAAATAGAAGACAAATGAACGATTCTCAAAGAACGTAAAGATTATTGGACTAGTCGAATGAATCATGACTTTGATCCTTCTGAGGAGAACATCAATTGTTTAACATTGACACTTTTTATAGGTTCGTGATCATTCCGATATGAAATAAACAATAGCGAACAACTTAAAGCAACGTATAAAATGTAGACAAATTAGAAGACAATCGATAAAGTAATGAGATTAGTCGATGTCTATTTATTATTGACTTGTACGTCTAGATTTGGTTAAGCTAAGTTTTAATGTAATAGAAATATGCAAAACTGAGTGGGTGTTCGACCAGACATAACTATGCGAAGTAAATTGTGACCTGTTTGAGAAATCTAGACATAATTTTATAATTAATTTATTAATGATTACTGTACATCTAATGTTGATCAACATTAAAAAAACAAATATAAACAATTGAACAAGAAAGAAGTTGAACAAGACAAATATAAAAATATGTTGTCGCTACGTACAATATACCTATAAAATCTAAAATTGAGTCTAAAGCCATAATATTTCTGATCTTAGCTTCACAACTTGTTAAATGCCCTAGATGGCATATGCCACTTATCAGATCTCCGTGTTCATTTGCTACTCCAGATAAATTATAAAATCTATCTGTAATTACTAATATAACTATTAAAAAATCAACTTACTTTTATATTATGAAAAAAACATGCATTGTAAATAACGTAAAACACTTTCTCAAATATAATACTCAATATTCAATTTTAAATGTCCTCACTGAACCTTTAAAAAACAACAAAGTAATGAAATTCGAAACCCCAACAAAAAGTCAAAGAGTTCTCGCGACGAGCTTTGAAAACTCTTGACGTCACACAAAGACTCGGAACTAGTTTAATCGGCAATCACACACAACTATTGTCCATCGCCGATATAAATTTGATAATTAGGTCAGAACTTAATCTGTCGTGATTAATGAACAAAGTGAACACTACAGGCGGACCACCCACTAGGAGGAGACGGCTTAATAAGACCCTCATTAACACCTTAATGGCTATTTTCAATTCGCCTGATTTCGCTTCACTTTTATTTATTTATTCCGTCCTCTTCTTACAGGCGGCAGGTCGTTCCTCTCGCTTCGACGCCCTTCTTTAATTGAATCTCTGGTCGCTTTTTCTAAACTTATTCTCTTTGACTTAAGATTAGTGATGTATTTAAATTGGCGTTTTGTTACGTTTTTATAGTCGGCCGGGGCCTCTCTCCGTTTTTTCTTCGCCTTCTCCTTATCGAACTTTTAATTTAGTCGCGATAATGAAATGAGTGTAGGACTTTCGTGCCCGATTAGACTTTGAATGAGACATTGAGACATTGTTGAGAGTTCTTTCCTCTGATTATTTTTGACAAGCATCAGCCTCGCGTCATTTGATGGACTCCAAATTTATCTTGATATAATTATATACTTACTCAAATGCTAAAGAGAAGCAATTACTCCCTTACCTAATGTGAATGGAGTTCTAATTGGAAAACCGTGAAGCAATTTTTCTGCTTGGAGAGGCGCTTAGTGCCCAGCTATACTTTTACACAAGGCGAACATCTTAGTGCACTGAAGTAGCAACGTGTCTGTTATTAAATTTAGGTATGATCTAAGCGTACTTGGGGATGATTATAGATGTTTATGGCAATGGCAACTTACCATCACTTCAACTACATGCTCGTTTGCTACCTTTATACGATAAAAAACGTGAGTGGAAGTTTAGTTGGAAAATTAAAAATAAAATACACTTAAAATTTTAAACCAATAAAATTTTGGACAATAAATTGCTAACGTTAATCAACTTGCACGAATCCGCATGAACAATTACTTCTGACAAAGTTACTCTCAGTTGCAAAACAAAGTTTAGTCATAATTAAGTTCGGATGTCGTTGTCGTATGTCTATCAATGGGCTATAACGCAATGTCGGAGGGTTCGGGGCGATATCCGTTCGCAATAACTGAGAAATGTATTGCACACATGCTCCCGGTCATGATGAAGGATTTTATAACCCCCGACCGATTTGTCACTTGCATTTAATGAAGATGAACTCTTCGTGTTTCATTTCTTTATTTTAAAGCAATTTATTAGGCAGGTATTTTTATTTTTGTTGTAAATCTTATGTTGTTACTGAATACTTAATTTATTGTAGTATATATATAAAATTATCGTGTCACGGTGTTTGCAGTCCCACTTATCCGAAACGGTTCTGAAACGACCGATTTTTATGAAATTTATTGTGTGTATGCTAGGCAAGAGAATAGGGCGTAATATACATATACATCTTCACGCCAAATCCCTAACGAGGCAGACAGAGAGTATCGAGTGCCAAACGGCACGGTTCTGACATACTTTTTTTCCAGTTAACTACCTATCTACTTATAGATATTATATGCCGTTGGTAATTAAACAATTGATACTGTGTATCTGACTACTAGATACTCATAATTTGAAAGGGCCCACCTGGTTTGTCTAACCACCCATTGAAAATACTTAACATCTATCTACATATATCCGACCACGCAACGAGTAAATTAGGTACTACGTATTTATATTAATTCTACATTACTTTGATAAAATCTTATTATACGGCTAAACATTATAATAATATATACTATATATATATATATTTTTAAAATAGCTTGGTGTATGAATAGACACAAAGCTTTTAGTAGTTTAATAGTTTTTGTAGTATATATGATAAATATACTGTAAAAAAGGTAATTTTAAAACTTAATTTTATTGCTGCTATAATAACAAATACCTACTATAAATAAAAGCTATTTTGTTAAGGTAAAAATATACCGTAGTCCAACGCCATCTAGTTATATATCTGATTCTTCAACTGACAACGCCATCTGTCGGTGGCATCAGTAGGCACGGAACCCTTCAATCTACCCGCTTTTAGCCTATTATCACTCTGTTAAATTCTGTAAAACTATATTATACGTACTATAAATTTTACACTAGGTTTGAAAGTTGGTATGGTTGGTTTTACCAGGCGGTAAAACTCGTTTAGTTCGACCGGGGAGGTACCACCGCCACCCTCATAATCCACCGTAAAACAATTAATATGTTTCGGATTGGTTGCCGGCTACACTTACCTATATACAAGGCGAAAACCTTACGTGTCAAACAAACTTAGGTAAGATTTAATTGTACTTGTGGATGATTACTTATGCCTATGGGCGGCAGCGATCACTTAGCATCAGGTGGACTGCATGCTCGTTTGCTACCTTTACTTATACGATAAAATATATATATTTCGCCAGAAATTTTACCTCCAGGTTGTGTTCTCAATGATGAGTGAGGTCTACTTGAGCTTGAACAAGCAATTGTTATGGACATCGTGGACTATGTTAAACGTAAATACTTATAATGTAACCCTTCTTTACCTACAATCTACTGTAGTTAAACTATATGAAGCGTGCACTTATTAATACAATACGTGCTGTAAGCTTGCAAAGAAAACTAATAAACTCGGTTAAGTATTGAACATAAACTAGAATTTACGCCAATAAGTTTCATCTAACTATGTTTTATTTTCTACAATTTAAAATAAATGACAAACAAAATTAGTTTATAAACACAACCAAAGATATAAAACTATTGTAACTAACAACTATTGCAACTAACAACGCTGTGGTTATTTCAGAAGTGTAAATATTTAAAACGCTTCGGTTATTCAATTAACGGCAAAAAATAATAAGTAACCGTGAACCTTCGAAGCGCGTATACAAAGAATGCGAACAACACTAATGATTTCATTTCAACGTCTACGCTAATTTCACAGCTAATGAATCATAACAAAACGTGTTGATTCAATCGAGAGACCACCACAAAAAACGAAACCATTTTATTGATTATCAAAAGCGCACAATAGATAAAAGATGGCGCTAACTATTGTTGCTAAGTCCGAGTTGCGACAGACGGCGCCACCGGAGTCGTTCGTGTACTAAAATGGCAGTTGAATATTTTTACCCGCAATGGTTGCGGCATACAATCATTGTAAAGTAAATCTTATAAACAAACTAATAGGGTTTGATGTAGCATGGCACGCAATGAAGACTTACGAAGCCAGACGCAGAGTATATTTTGTGGTAGAGCGTCGTCATTGTTCGCTAAATTGTCGCTTGCACGGAACCGGCCGGGCTTGTCGTGAGTTAGGTATGAGCACACGGCACACAATGACAACATACATACATTCAAACACCTGTTATTAAACATGTACAGGGTCACAGAGCGTAGATACCTACTGCAGACCTCGTTAAATACAATGACAGATAGAGATCTCACTGCCGACGATTTAGGATGCATCCACAATTACCTACAGCGAGCTGCCATGATATTGTAATTACGTGACGAGTTGAATGAACTCATATTTTTAACGCGTGTAATATTCCGAAATAATTTGGAAGGTATCTTCGCTGCAATCTATAAACTCGAAAAGTAAATTCAACGTCGCATGCGAACCGGGAAGCATAACAAAGAAGGGAACTAAATCATAAAGACGGCGTGAATTGCGCTTCCAAAACTTCCGTCATGAACGTTTCAACACTCCAAGATTAAGGCGAGAAACTTCCTCTTAACGTTTGACAAAAAGCGGATCATCTATCGTTCGATAGGATTTTCTGGGCTTATAGGATTTCACATGTGCTCCATGTCTGAAGTTTAAACTGGATGAAAAGAATTGAATTGAATCGGCGCTACAATGAGTGCATGAGTGCGGTCTTGTCGGAGCCTCTCAGGGCTTTTTAGCAAGCGCCGCGCTTCTATATGAAGAACGGTAGATAGATCTTTCGCTTCTTTGCGAGCGTGTTCCCTTATAGGGATTAAGGATCCCGCATACGACGACCGCTCATTTGTCCCCCTTTCCGCCATACAAGGTGCTAAACCGATGTGTTACCCGTTCCGATTCCAACCGCAAATTGGATTTATGAAGTTGGTACGTTTCGAAAACCGCTTCCGGAAAAAAACGTGTGAAGTTATGCGTCATTTCAAACAACGCAAATGCGTCCTTCAGGACGTAAAGAGATAAGGTGTAATTGGTATAATAATGGTGGTCGCTTTCCGAATTTATTTTCGAGTTTAAATATTAATGTTTCGTGACAGGGCGTCGGCGCGGCCTGCGAGGTGTCGGTGGTTTTCTGGCCCAGCGCTCACGGACCGGTTCGGAGCTGGCTCGCACGCTACGCCAGAAAAGCCAAACACGTATCGCAGTCGAGAGCGATAAACCTTGCTTCGAATACGGACAAACGGCAAACGACCTATTGGTACCAATTTGCAGCCGTGTTTGTTCTGCTTTAGGAAGAAACAGAACTGGATATTACTTAGTCTAGACCTCGTATAGGCTCGAAGTAAACTGTATCTCCAATGACTATTCTAAATTTTGTTTTTTTTTTTTTATGTTTTCCAACTTGTTAATATGTACTTTTTTGGACTTTATTATCCTTACTTATAAAAATGTGTACCTTTTCACTTTGCTTTGCTGTAAAGCTAAAAGCCAAAATACATACCAGTGGTGAGTAGAACGCCGAGCTATCCACGCCGATGCTGGGGTAGGGGTTCTGGTCCGTGGAAGGGTAGGGGGCTCCGTAGACGCCGACGGCGGCGCTGGATAGCCTAGGATACGAGGTGAGGGCTAGCCGCGCGCCGTCGTACTGGCAGGAGCAGACCGTTTGTCCTGACACGGGGTCTGTGATGATGGGGCGGGGGGTGTCGCAGCAAGACGCTGCCGGGGGGCTGGCGTGACTGCCGGCGCCCGGGGACAGCGCTCCTCCGACGACCCCGGAGCCGCCAGGTGATAGCGGCGGGGCAGAACTGGACCCGCCGGCGGGCGGAGGTGCTGCTCCGCCGGTGCCCGCCCCGCCACTGCCAACCAGCAACTGTAAGCAGAGGTCAGAGTTAAAATGTCATATTTTGCTGATACAATGAAAAACCTGTGCGAATAATAGTGATCTTATGTGTTGGTTATTTGAACAAGATATAAAAAAATATAAGTTGGTACATGATATTATCAATAAAGAAGGTATTATTGCAGATAAAAAAGAAGAAAGTCCAAAGTCAAGAAATTGACCTAACACTTAAAATAATAAACAAGTGCAGTTATACTGCCATATAAGTCTATGTCAAGGAGGTACATATTTTATAAGTAGTATGTTTTGTGTAAATTTTCACACTGGCTGAGTTATTGAAAACAGAAATCGACAATTTGCTTGCATTTCGGCTATGTCGCAACTTCTGGCTCAAGGCTGATCTGCTTTGAATAAAAAATTATAACCTAATACTCAGGTTGCGCATTTAGTTATTTAGGTCAACGCCGTGCGGACGGTGGCAAAGCTCAAAGGCAATAAACCGGTATAACGTTTTTTGTATTGTGACTTTTATGAATTTCATGGCGAACATTAAATAGATAAGGGAAAAGGTAAATTATGATGTCAATAAACCAGTCGGCGGGTATCGTCACGCGAAGCGAACTAGCCTGTAGGTACCTCAGTATAGGTATTGTAGGGCATCTATACGATTCACGCAAACTACGGCTCCATGTAATCCTATTGATCGGGTTGAACGCCGTGTTACATGCAAAGAGATTATGTGGAGGTTTTTTCTAACACCTACCATCATATCGCAAGTATTAAATTCACGCGATGGTAATAAATTAGTCACTTCAATAATTTACAAACTGTGACAGGTGTAACTACATACCTTTACGAATTTCTTCTAAAATAGAGATATTTTCAGTCGATAGTGTATACCTATTTGACCTAATATGACCAGCTACGCTTATCACAAAACCTGCTGGACACATGTCATCTACCCTATAGAAAAATAACCAAACCTAATCTATACAGTTCTGGATTACTATAGACACATTTTATTGACGTTGCTTACTTCTGCATTTGCTATGCCTATGATTTTTAGCTGACTAGCTAAACTCATCATACCTATTTATTGTGTTACTGCTGAATAGAAAACTTCTCTCAGAATTAAAAAGATTCAGGTCACACTCATGCCATTGATATGCGATTATGCGCGACATTTTACTTTCTAAGAATTATATCAGTATTTCTTACTACATGCCTACCTACATCTAAGAATTAATGTCACCACATTACAAAACTTCAATAGCGCAAATATCATACTGTACAGAAAAACAAAAGTTCAGAAAATTTAAAATGACAAGAATGATATTCTCAAAGAATACTTTTCACCTAATCTAAGAGAATTTAAACAGCCACTTTAGTGAAATAAAAGCGTTGAATTGAATTAGCAACTGATTGATCAAAGCTGATTAGCGAAGTGATGTCTTGTTTGGGCCGAAAGAACTCTGGACTCAAATTATAATTGGCTCTCTAACTACCACTTGATGCGCATTATGTTGTGGCGACGTTATTATGAAATCGTAAATAACATGAAATATCCACATATACACAAGATGCGGATGCCGCCGATTCTTGTATCTCCAATGATCAAACGGTTTTCACATCTTATCTTTAGTGTCGGAAATTAAAGAAACAGTCCAGTTTGATCTTTGGGCCATCAACGCTTATCAACATTGCGACATCACTCTAAACCTTAAATTATGTCGAGTAAAGGTATATTGGTATCTATTTTTTTTACTGCTTCAATATATAACATCTTTAACCAGGTCAAAAAGAAACTATTATTTGAATTGCTTCTCCTCTTACTGAATCTACTAAGTATAATACGAAACTGAGTCATGATTATTTGTAATCAAATTGGAATTTCAATCTTATTCTCTTATCCAAGTTTATTATTGCGTTTTCAGTGTGTTTCTAATATGTCTATTACTTAGCTCATCGGTAACTTAGTTTCAATTGCCTTATATAATTCTATCCAGAGAAGACCTTCGGATATATATTTAATATAATATCCCTTGCTACAAAGTATTTGCGGTTAGTTCAAATGAATCCCATATTGGATTGCGACATGGTACAACTTGTCAAATTGATTAACGTCATAATCAACACTCACCGCGAATAATTATTCGTCATAAATCAAGAGAAGATATGCATCTTGGTGTCATTTTCTCTCATTGCTCGGATGAAAGATGTTTTCGGTAGCTCAAGTCATATGTGTGATTTACCGTCCACGCTTTGATTAGTACGTTGTCTTTACTTATATGAAGTCTATTTAAGGCAACGATTACTTAGTAAGACTCATGTTCAAAGGTAGCTATGTCTTTGTGGTAGGGAAAGTAGTTCACCTCAGTGGTTAACCACCACAACACCTGTTTTCTGACTCAAAACAACACTCTTAATTTCTGTCAGTGTTTTAGTTGGAAGACTGTCAGAGGTATATTTATGAGAAGTTTACTTCCATCTCTTAAACATGCATAGCAGAATATCAATGGTTGACTTCAGATAGGACGTGAATCTTAATTAATGTTGATGACTGTACCAGATAGCAATGAGCAGCAGTAACCAACAGGTGACTTATAGACCACTACAAATATAAACTACCCCCTCAATATTTACTATAACAGACTCACATATGAAGAACACAATGAAGAACACAATATTGAAGAATGCAAATTAAATACAAAAAAAAAACAAAACGATATTATTCAGCTTAAAGTGACACGCTGGACGCAAACGCGTCTTAATATAATTCTGTTAATCCAATAGTCCTACGACAAGCGGCCTACTTAACACGGCAAATACAAATTTATCCATACAATACTATTTATCTGTACTCGTTGGCGGTAAGATTAAAGGTCTGGGAAGAGGTCCGTCAAAAGATTTGATCAAATATTGGGGCAAGGTTGACTCAGAAATAATAGCATGAGTTACTGTGCACACAAGACCCTACTCAAACCACTAATGCTTCGTTTGAGTGCACCAACTTGTTTTCTTTAATCAAAACGAATCGTCTTCAAAGAGACGAACGTGAAGTATATTTTACTGCCCCGGGTGAGGGGTGTAGTTCAATCCTAATTTATACTACATCTAACTCTATAATGTGTAGAATATTTCCTTAAACGAACGAATGATGAACTATTAAGTAAGTTGATCCAGTGTTAATAGAGAAATAAAACAGATTAGATCTGAAGTTTGTCTAACGGGCTCTCGAATTTATAATATTTTTTTCTATTATATGCAATATTCTATTCTTTGAGAATAATTTCCTGGATAAAAGGTATCCCAAGTCCATATGTGTACGAAATTTAGTTAAAGCGTGAAAGAGTAACAAGCAAACTAAATCAAATTTGGTTAAAGTTTATAAACCTTGTAATTAACAACAAACTCAAGCTAAGTTGCTGAGTAATGAACTGGAAAAACCCTTACCTTTGTTTAAATCAGTACCAAAAATGCAATTTTTACACGTACAAAAAAATTATATTAGTTGGATGATAAATCTATCTTGACAATATCAATTTCATAACAACAACTGTATGCTAAGAAGTTGGATAATTTTATTTTCTTAAATATGCTCCGTATAATGATTGAGGTGAAAATAATTGTTACCCAATAAATCCCTATTATGATTGCTATCAGGACTTTTAACAGACCTTGATCCAATTGGCTAATGAACCATGAAATATTGTGTCGTAAAGAGCCATTATTCCTAATTACACATAATTAAGCGTATAATTATTAAAATATTGATAAGAAATACATAAGCTCATCTAATTACATGAACTTTATGGGTTTAATGCATTCTCGTTTAATTATATTGCCTATTGTCTATACAGATTATAATATTCTAATTAGACTTGCATGAACATGCATCATACTCTATTATATGTAATTTGACTATAATTAGTCCACATATATTACAATTTATGTAGTTCTGTTACGTATTAAATACTTAAGACGTCATTGGACTGAGGTAGTAAAATAAGACACCTAATAATAATTATAGTTATGCGGAAAATAAATAAATTACAATGCATACCTATTAATAACAAAGACAAATATACTCAGTAGAATAGTATTCTTGTATTTTATTTAGTAGTTAGCTAATTATAATGGGAAGTTGATTTATCCTAAGCCAACGATAATATCATTTATCGCATAATTTGCCACCATTTTGTTTTAATCTTATGCCATTTCGTTTTGTGTAAAACTTTTGGGATATATTCAACTTCGTGTTGTAGATAGTAAGTAGTGTGAGATAGAATGATAAGTATGTTTACAACATCTTGCTTCTATCTTACTTCTGAGTACCGCTTTTGTCTAATGACGAGGAGGAATTAGACCCGGATTCGGTATGTCATTCTACTAGTATCACAAACCATAGTTTAAGTATCAAACATTCTTCCTTCCTTTCTAGACGGTATTTTTACTGTTATTGATGAAGAGTCAGAATAATCGAATCAATTCTAACTGAGGAATCTGAAGAAACTGATCTAATAGTTAAAACTGCGGCATTGTTCAGAAACATGCAATTACTTAGTACTAAGGAATTAGTTAGTCCTATAGATACAGACGACCCATAGAGACAATTAATTGGCACTAAAGAATCAGTGAAACGATGCTCATCTTATTCCTCAACGGTAATATATAATTATAATTTAAAAGACTCCTTATCTGTTACAGATAAAAGTTCATTCTAATGTAATTAACTAATCCGTCGATCTCTATACTAGAAAATTCAAAAATACAAAAAAAACATCTACTCCTCGGTCAACAAATATGATAATATTTTTATGGATTTGATTTTTTAACCTACGAAATTTTATAAATAAGACGAGGCCATCACAGTTTCATAGTGGTTCAATATTGAGTTGGTAACTTAACGCGATGAAACTAGAGCGCGGCGGTCAGTGGCGCAAATCGTTCGCACCTGAGCACAAACTTGCCCGACATTTAGTGACTACAATTTATACGATTACTGATAAAATGAAGTCTGCGAGTTTCCATCGAATATATTTGCTAAACAGCTATTCCACCAATGTGCTAATTCACACTTAACCATTACTCTCTTTTTTCTTTCTGTTATTTTTGAACGGATTTTTATGTATTTTCATTGATTACCATTTATTTCCAAACCTTTGTAATAAACATGGAAAAAGTGTTTTAGTTTTAGGTCAACAAAATAGACCTGATTTTTTTAAAATTGATTTTAAACTTGATGAGTTTCGTCAAGTTTACAATATAAAGACAGAGTTCCATAGTGGTTCAATATTGAGCTGGTAATGTAACGCAGTGAAACTAGAGCGCGGCGGTTAGTGGTGTAAATCGTTCGCACCTGAGCACAAAGCTGCTGCACATTTAGTAACGATCCTACATTCGACTACAATGTATACAATTATGTATACGTACATAAAGACAGTCGAAAGTCTGTGTCTTCCCATCCCGTATATTTGCAATTTTTTCCGTAGCTACTCCACCAGTACGCAGATCTGAACTCTCCTGTATCTATTAACCGATACTCTCTTATATCATTTCGCTTTTTTTCGAAAATAATGTTATATATTTTCATTGCTTAGAGTTCATTTTTAAACTTAATGAAACATGGTTTAATACGTAAAGACGATGCGAACAAAGTTCCATAATGCTTCAATATTGAGTTGGTAACTTAACGCGGTGAAACTAGAGCGCGGCGGTCAGTGGTGCAAACCGTTCGCACCTGAGCACAAAGCTGCCCGCCATTTAGCGACGATACTATATTCTGATACAATGTATACGCTTATCTATACATATAATGACAATCAAGAATCTGTGAGTTAGCATCACATGTATTTGCAAAATTTGTTTGGAGGAATTAGAATGAGTGATAACAGATTTTTTTTATTTTTATTTTTTGTATTTCTGTTTGTTTTAAGTTTATCCTTTATTTGAATTGGATTGAAGGTGTTACCATTATTGTTAAGATACACTGATTGTGAGCCGATTTTAAAAGGATTTTTTAATTATAAAGTTGATGTGACTAACGATAACTTACCGTCTTAAATAGATAAATGTAAAAAGTTTTAAATTAATACATATTTTTAATTCGTTCTACTAATTCTTAGTCAGTGAACTAAATCGTTCGACAATTATAATTGTATCTTGGATAAGCAGGTCGTAACCAGGCCTTGTTTTAATTTTACTGAGTAAAAAGTAACGCAATTATCATTTTAGATTATTTCTAAGCCACAGAATTACATAAAAGCCTAACGCCGCGAATATCAATATTGGCTACATCACTAACACGACCACTATCTGTTGCGTGCAAACCAGTAATTAGTAATATCCAACGATAGTTGATATGCCGTCATTATGGCACGTTACAACGATATTTAGGTATCTCTGATTCTGTTGTCAATCGCCATGATAACCCGCCCCTCACTGATAAAACGACTCAAAACATTACACACGCAATCGAATATGTACCTTATGTCAATCACATAAAGTTCATTATTGTACCGATATTACCTTTTGTACACCGTAAACCATGCTATTTACTCGAAAACGTACTCACTAGTGAGTTTATAATAGCGCTTATCATTGTATTGGATGCAACTATAGTCTTAATGCTTATTGTAATTAAGTATAAAATAGTGTCCCCGATGTTTTACTATGTTTGTGTACACAATCGCCTGACGTACGATACGTTTATATAGGTACGATAGGAAACCTTACATAAAGGAAGTTCGTACACAAAGGAAAGTTAATGAATATATTCCACTATGTGAAACGCTTTTTTTTGTTAACAATAATACATTATTATTTCATTGGAGAAATATCGACCAAGCACGAGTTGAATTCGCACGAGAAGAATTCGGTGCTATAATATCGTATCATTATGTTAGTAAAATAGTAATTCGTTAAACATTTTGTGAACCTTTCAAGTACCAAAGTATTACTATTCATGAGATGGGGGCCTGTGACAGCAAAGATATAGTAAAAAGACAAAGACATCCTTTGGTTAAAAATAAAAAAAAGTTTGTTAAAACTAAAAAACAACGAGATATATATATATTAATATATATATTAATTAATATTATACTTATTACCTAATAAATATATAATTGTTTAAACACAAAAAACTCGAGCTTT
>DWNR01000332.1:0-21140 GCA_018250455.1 Polygonus leo | reverse complement strand
CCTTGCAAACTGTTTGTACTTGTATCTTTTGAAATGAATAAAGAATTTTAAATTTTTTTTTTTTTGTTTTGTTTTTTTTGTTCAGTTTAACACTACATTCGTCAACGCTATTGTAAAAGATCGATTAATACAGAACTTACATTCATTCATCATCTTTCGTATACAAATTAACAATATCAATCACAAGTACTCATTTACGATGAACAAACAAAAATTGCACCGCCCAATATTATTACGGAACGAAATGAGAGCCGCCATGTACTGGTATATAGAGATTAAAGTACATAGAAAAAAGTACATAGTGATAAAAAAGCCACATTTTATTATGAGCCGATCAGATGAGAGAGGAAATTTTGTGTTTATTTGTATTGGTACGGTACGGTATACAGGATGTTGTGAATTTGGAACTTTTTATTTTTAATTAAAAATGTATTTTATCTACTTTATATAATTTGGGACTGGGCATCCTTTAGTAGGTAGTTATATGGAAGACAGCATCTTAGAATAGAAGAGAAGTAGATCTTATAAAAGCATAGTATGGCGTTAAATATGCAATATTTAATATAATTTTACCTCAAAACAACTTTACTTACTTGGCTTGTATTTTTTACTTACATAGCTAATATAAGGATAATATATATATATGTATAATTATTTTATTATGAATGTTTACGCGTAAATGTAATAAACCATTAAACCTGGAATCGTCTGAAAACAATGGATAGCCAAGCTTCTGTATTTATATTACGGCCGATGACCGATCGTTTAACGATTTATTGTTTAACGTTTAGTCCATAATTCTCACAAAGAAAAAAAAACAAAAGAATTAAAAAATAATCATCTCATGATGTGCTCCACGATTTAAAACACCCTGTATAAACTCGTCAATGTATTCGCGAGTCCGTACGCATCGTCACGCACACCAGCTCACTGTATGTGTGTGTGTGAGTGGCTTCGCATGTGTGTATCGAGGTCACGTTGCATGTACGGAGTGATGCAATGGAAGAGAAAAAAGTATAAATTACCCACTGTAGTTTGGAAAGTTGTGTTCGTTATCTTGATTCATTTCTTTTATCTTTTATATATTCGTGGGATAATCGATCTAACCTGTTGAGTTGGCTATAGGAATGTAATTCCCCGAGCTGAAATTTCTTTTCAGTTTTAGACTGAATTTTCAGAGCTGAAAGTTTTCATTTTTGCGTCCCCTGAAGACTTCACTTTGGATGCCTTATGCTTTACACAATCCATTGTAGCAGAAGGCATCAAAAGATACATATTTTTACAAATACACGTTTAAATAAAAACTAAAACGTAAAAATAAGTACTAATACAAGTATTGTAATGCATAAGTTTATTGTTTATTTATTATTTATTACCTTTACAATATAGTAAAATAGGATCTAGTGAGAGAACATGGATAAAATCGATTCAATAATTTCGAGACACTATTGTTTAGACTGACGGATAACAGTTAAGTTTTTTTTAAATACAGAGATTAAGAAAATATATTTACCCTTTAAAATCACGGACAAACATTAAATTTATTGCTTTCAATTATTTAAATTAGTGTAATATAACTTAGACTTAAACATAGGTGCATAAGGAAGTATCAGGTTTCCTGCATCGTTGTCAAAATTGGAAGAGAATTCTCTGATATTTTTATGACTCATTTATTAACTGATAATATGAAGTGGTTTTGTAAGTAATAAAATGTCAGTGCTGTTTAAAGTTTTTTTATAATATTATACGTACATGCCACAAAACGTTTAAGTTCGCTGCATTTTATTGAAAAACGTGAGCTAAGATTGGAATTTTACGTTTTTCGTAGGCTTGATTTTTGAGTTTGAAGTTGGTCTTAGTAAAAGTAATTTATTGTAGTTATTGTCTTGATAAATGTTATTTATTGTAGTTATAATACATGTGATGTTAGTACGTTTACGTTTCAATATTAAAGTTAAAATTATCACTTGCTTTAACAATACGTTCAGTCGTGAAAATTTCTTAAATCCCCTCTTTTTCTGTGAGGGACTTTGTTAATTTTATTCAAATCATACATGCCGTACTCTTTATGTTGCTGGACGGGACCAGGAGACCAAATCTACGAGATATAGTGTCTTTATACGCTGTTTGATCCAAATCTACGAAATGCAGTATCTTTATACGCTGTTTAATTTGGGTAAATCACTCATGGTGATAGCTGGTGATAACAGTGATGTTGATGATAATTATATCAAAATGTTCCTAGACAAGCTTTATGTTAAGCAAAGTTTGGTACATAAATAAAAAGCTACGTGGTTCAATTGTTTAGAATATGTTAATTACTCTAAATACTAGCGGACGTTTTCATGCCAACTAAATATAAGTTTTTGAAGATGTTGTTAACCCTAGTAATTTTAAGTTATGATAGGTAGACACTTTCTGACAATTATAATGAGAAAACTTTTGTCGTTTCTAAGTCACAAAGCTTAATCGTCAATCTTACTTTTTGTGGCACTCAGTATTTATTCACTGAATCACAGTCTAGAAATTAGATATTTTTTTAGGCTTCTCATGAAACCTTAGCTCTAGAAAGACTATTATATATTGTTAACGTCAACTTAGTCTTATGAAATGTAGTGAAAATGTAGTCGGAGTATGATAGATAAAAAAATGTTCATTCTTACATACTGCTAGCTGACCCCGCAAACGTTGTTCTGGCATAAAAAAAATATAAAAAATTGTAGCGTATGTTTTCTTCTGATGTATAAGGTATATTATTGTAAAGTTTCATTAAAATCCATTAAGTAGTTTTTACGTGAAAGAGTAACAAACGTCCATACTTAAATTTTTTTGCGTTTATAATATTAGTAGGATATACTAAGCATTTTTTGAAAGTTTTCAAGTGTGCAAAATTAATTATATTCATAATCATTACACATTGTGACGACACTAAGTGAAACCGAGCCTATTTACGCTGCCTGCGCATGCGCATAAAAAAATGATGTACAGTTATTTTTGAATTTCATGCCAATTTTACGCTTTAAAATGTAATAATATGAGTCGCGAATGTCCAGACACCCTCAGAGCTAAATAAATGTGTTTGTAGTCATTACTCGACCCCTATTCGTTTCGGCCTAAATCTCAAGTCAATTCAATGAGGTTATAGGGTTGTCACCTCACCGTTATTTTTACATGTTTTCCAATTTATTGTTTTAATACAGTGTTACGGCTAATGTTATGTACGTTGCTTGCTAAATAATGCACGGTAGCTATAACCTAATGTAACACTATAAACAATTACTTGAAATACTCATGTTATTTTGTTTTAGATAGAGACAAGAAACTATTTTATCATATGAACGACAAAAAGTGTCAAAGCCATACCTTACTAAAATAAAAAGAAACATATATCAGAAGGTAGGATTCGAACAAGTACTATGCAACTTGAGAATTAATAAGATATTTTTTGAAGATCTTTACATAAAATAGATCGTATTTACAACCGAAATTTAATGTTTTTAAAGATTAAAAAAATCTCAAATATCAATGCTATAGTCGATTTTAGATTATTCAATTGTTTTTGTGGCAACCCTAATACCGACCCAGTTACAGATGTAACGTGAATTCGGGTCACTCTTCGATTCATTGTTTGACTGCACACAACACGTTAGCTTGCGTCTCACAGCGTGCAACTAAAAATATTCTCAAAATACTCTCCACCTTACTCTCATACACACAGAGATCACGTATTACAACTCTGTATTGCAACCGTCTTTGGACTCGTCATGTCCGAATTTAGGTTAGTTCGTACGTAAAAAGTTGTTTGTTTGTTGAAAAATTATGTGACAACAATAAACGTTATTTATTAATAGCGTTATTATATTTATTTTTAACAGCGAAAAAACATTTTTTTCTGTCTGACACAAACATATCGTTATTAATATTTCTTGATTGTATATTTTAAATTTAAGTCACGCTAAGAAAAAGAAAAAAATAGCATTTTTTTTTAATTTTTTTTGGTTTCTTAAATTGTTAGTGCGCGCTCAGTTTGTGTTTTACAATGAAATCATTTGACCGAGCTATTGGAAGACATTTCTAGTGAAATAAACAACACCTTTGTACTAAAAAATTAACGTTTTCCCTTGTAAATTGTGTTAATGTTTTAATACGTTAGATACACGTATTAAAACATTAATTGTAAAAAAAAATATACTAAAAAATTAACGCGTTCCCTTGTAAGTATAGTATGTTTTTTTTTTTTTATTATTGTGTAAAGGTAGCAAACGAACATGCAGCCCATCTGATGGTAAATGGCCACTGCCGCCTAGTACATCAGTAATCATCCTCAAGTACGATTGAGTCATACCTAAGTCACAAATGCTTTGCTACCCCTGAGGACCAAGATGTTCGCCTCGCGTTTAAGTATTGCCGGCAACCACGCCTCTCCAAACCGAAACACAATAAATTGCAGCACGCAGGATTACGAGGATAGCGGTGGTACCTCCCCGGGCGAACTACATGGCAAATGTCAATGTTTTAATACCTAAATTGTAAAAAAAAATGTTAAAGAAAAAAAAAGTCCTCTCCACACTATGTCTCCGCGCCCTATTGCCAAAAATGCAGCTCGCAACGCATTAAAAATCGACGAGCAGCGCGTCTAGCCGGCAGGACCGGTTCTAGGATGTTTTGTTTTGTTTGTGAGAAAAAGATAAATAGCTGAGCTATGTCGTTTTGCTTTGATGCTTGACGGTTTGTTGGTATTGAGATCGGTTTTTGGTTTGTCTGTTAGATAATGTTTAAGTGAATAAAACGTAATGAAATGGTTTTATAAGGAAGTAGATCTTTTTTATGTAATCATTTCTTTAGTGTCACCGTTATAAATCAAATACAATAACCACGAATTATTGTCAGTTAAAAAGTAATAATTACGAAATGTTTTTTTTTGCAAAAAAGATTTTCCTAGTTATCATATTGTTATCATATTTGTTGTCACCATCACGAGACTTCATTGTTTAAGGAAAAACTCACCAAATGAGCTAACTAAAGTTTTGGAGATAAGGGCTTGGTAAAATTCATCCAATGATATATCTTCTACCTCCTAATAATTAAATAATTTGATTTCCTATATATTTAATATCGTCTCCTTGACACCGTTATACATTAAGTGACTTTAACATACATACCAACGAAATAACAATACATAGTTTGTGAGAATTAATTGTGCACCTTGTACGCTAATAATAGTAGCAGTGATAAAGAGGTTTATTGCTGTTGTGCACATTCAAATCGGTATATATACAAGTGCATACGTATATTATTATATTAAATATACATATTGAAAATCAACTTAGCTAAGTGAACATTTAGAACTATCCTGACATATAATATACCATTGTCTATGAGGTTAAAAGATTGAAAGAATGAACATTTCACGTTTCCTTAAAATTTGTACAAATAAAACTATTTAATTTAGATAAAAATGTGAATCTCTACATTAAATATCGTAACAAAGTATACCATCGGGCCATGAAATCGACAAAGGTTATTGGGCGTGCCATAAAAATTCAACAACACTGGCACTTAATGATGCCATTTACACGAAAATTTCACCAATAACCGCAAGTAATGAATCGATATTCATTGCATAAAATCGATTGCCAACGAGGAACCTGTTCCCACCGACCTTTGTCTTTTATTCGCCGCTGAATAACATAATGCATGAATAAAAACTCTTTTTTAATATGCGAGAGGTCACACAAACATTTAATTAAAGTATAATAGACGTTTGCGCACATAACTTATGACTGATTTTGTTTCAAGGACTTCATTTTAAAGCAACTGCTTTAAAGTATTTATCGATAATGTTCATACACAGTTTATAAATTGTATATAAGCTTAGCCTTGTATTACACCTATTAACGGTTACGACTTACCCAAAAATTGCTTATCTAAATTACGTGTTTTGCATACTAATTGCTATTTGGCCGTTTTTAATTATCATGTAATATTTGGTAAGGCGGTATTTTAAACTGCAATAGAAGGCAAAAGCCGATCGTGATGCAATTTGAATAAGAATTGCACCGATTTAAGAAATTACGCAAAAATAAAAAGGTACGATGCACGTAGATTGTTATTCGATCCCAAAACCCGTTAGAGTCTTAAGTTAGTTTCAGAGATTTACATAAATTAAGTTAGTGTCGCGTGTAGTGTCAGATTCCATTTTTGAACATTTGAACGTCAAAAAATACGGGGACGGCATTACATTGAAAAAATAATTGCAATTTACTGGCCGTCTGACATTTTAAGTGGTAATATTAGTGATTATACCAGCAGAGGTCAAACAGATGATAATGAGCCAAGGAAAGCGATTACACATACCCTATTTTGGAGTGAAATAATAAGCAAGAAATCTACTCGTGTATATTCATATTGAATCTGATAAATCGTTCACCCATTGTTACAAAGTAGGACTTTGATTTAATTTTTACCTACTCTGCGTAAGTTTTAAACGATAATAAACAACATGATTAATTTTAAATGTTATACATACGTTAATGTTAAAAGTAACTATTATTTGTATTTTGCACATTTTTTCTAAATTTTATTAAACTTATAACGGTTTATATTTGGGTTTAACTCTGAGAATACTAAAAAAATTATCAATTTTATATGTATGTATAGCTTAAGAAACAGGATAGACCATTTTTTGTTGGAAATTTAACGTTACTAGCAGAACAAAGTCTGCTGGGTCTGCAAGGATGAGACATATACTGTAGTATATTTCCTCATGAAATAATTCTCGTATGATCTTCGTCCTCAGGGTAGCAATGCATCTGTGGTCAAACTTAGGTATGATTTAATTGTATTTGGGGATGATTACTGATGTTCATGAGCAGCAGTGAATACTTACCATCAGGTGGACTGCATGCTCGTTCATTCCCTTTATACGATAAAAAAGAAATTTATTTATATAATAGTATATCGTAAGATATATCGAATATTATAGCGGCAGTATATTTCCGAGTAGTACGGTCGCTAAGTCTAACCACAAGCGGACGATGCGTTATTTCTGCAAGTGACCCAAATACAGCACATGGCGGCCGCCGTAACGCACATCCGCGCGTGTGTGTGTCACAGGTTGTGTTTGTGTACGGTTCGCAGAGGATTGTTTAAGTTTGGAATTAAGATACAATTGTAATTCGCAATTCTATCTTAATTTCAAATTTTTGTTTTTTTTTTTATTAAGTTTGCAATCGAGATTTTAGTAATGTGAATTGTGTTTTTTATCTGTGTGGGACAGGAAAAATGAGCAAATCCGTTTTTTTTATATGGCATTAAAAGGGAATTGGGAATTTTGTTTTATTACCTGTGGATTTTTTTAAGTGTAATAAAAAAAATACTTTTAGATGTAGACATAAAATGAATTTACTAATTATGGATAAGTAAGATCTATAAGATCGTATTAGAATTGCGAATTGTGTATTATGTCTGTTGAAAACTATTTTTTGTGTTATTAATGAAAAATAAAAAGGTTTTAAGGGTGACATTTAGATAGAACTGGAAATTGCACGTATTATCTGTGGATTAAAAATCTATTTCGTTATAAGTTTCATAAGAATAGAATTCTTCATAAGGCTTGTTCGCGCCACACATTTCAACTGTAAATTAGTACAGAAGTAACATATCTGTTGTATATAATCTTATTGACCTTATTCAAATAACAAAAAGGTGATGTATATTCATTTAATTGTGTGTCATATTGATTTAATTTGTTCCCGTTTTGTTTTCGCCATGAACAAACCCAATCTTATTTTTTAAGTGTATACCTTATAGTAAACTCATTTAGTCGTAGATTATGTCTCAATAACAACTTAAAGCGCCATTCATACACACGTACAATTATTTGTAATAACAGTTTAAAATATTTTATAACAGGTATTTAATCTGTAGCATGCGGACGCTACAGCCAATGACAAGCGATATTGAATTGTGGCGAGTTGTATGTGTGCGTGTCATTCTTTCACACATTTTTGATCACTACATTTTTATTTGTGCGCCTGTGTGCAACATGTACGTATGGTGTGTGTGTGCGCGCACTAATTGCGATAGCTACTTCATTTAAATTTCGAATGTCGGCCGTCCGTTGCGAAAACCGTGTAAGTACGATTTGCGCTTCCTTGTTGTTTTATTTTTTTGTTTTAAGTTGTTACGAGTTATTGAGCGTGGATGTATCGTGGACTGATTGAGGCTAGTGTTTTGTATGTCTAATGACGTGCTCAATCTTTTGAAGGAAATGAGAGGTTTAATTAGATAATGAGACTATTTTTTATGTGTCATGAGCACACTCACACTCACTTTTTAAACGGCTAACGGAGCTCTATGTGTATAAAACAATATTTATAAATTATTTATTTATTTAATCCAGCCAGTAGTAACCACACTATCTAGTGGACTACAGGCTAGTTTGGTAATTTTATTACATAAAAACTCCTTTAAAAGGTTCAGGATAAGTTTGATTACATTATAATTACAGGGTAAGTTTCAACTGTCATATTGGCTACAAAAAAGCAAGCAATCTATATATGTATAAGAGACAAAACTGATTATCTTACTGACATATCAACGCACAGCCGAAACGACTGTACCTAGAAACTTAAAATTTCGTACAGGGGTTCCTTCCATGATCTAAGTGAGCACTAAGAAAGGATTTTCGAAATTCTACCCCCAAGGGTTTTCGACGTCAACGCGGACGAAGTCGAGAGCAAAAGCTAATCCATCAATAAAATTAGTTACGAGAAACGGTTTTCAAAAATCACCTAAAACTCAAAATCCTAACAATTTCTGTACCACCGATGTAATCGAGCCGAGTCGAGCGGGTTTACGATTTGTGCGAAACATAAACATGGCTGTAATTACAAAACGTCCAGATCCGTATCTTCGGTTAGCTCTGCCGTATACGACTTAATTGCTGAATAATTTTGTTTATTTCAGATGCACCTTTGAATAGTAAAACCCGTGTATATCGCCGTGTGGATATCGTAAAAAGATGAAGATGATGATCATCGTATGGTTGCCGGCTATACTTAAATAGTGAGGTGAACATCTTAGTCCTCAGGGGTAGCAATGCACCTGTGATCAAACTTCTATGTATGACTCAATCGTACTTGAGGATGATTACTGATGTCCATGGACGGCAGTGGCCACTTACCATCAGGTGGACTGCATGCTCGTTTGCTACCTTTACACAATAAAAAAAAATCCAGAGGATAAGCAGCATCGTTTTCCTTCGAAGGTATTCTATGTCTCATCAATACGTGCATTTATGTGCGACGACTAGTACAGTCCTCTACATTGTTTTGTCTTAAGACGATTTTTTTATCCAAGAATGGACTTGGTGGCTAAAGTGATTAATTCCTCAGGCGGATGTATCCACAAAATTTTCCTAAAGTATTACAATGAATGTATTAAAATTCCGATTGCATATGTTTAAGATGGACCGGATGGAAAGGACAGACAGACAAACATTTTCTCCAAGTGATCACGGCACCAAACTTTCATGGTAAATATTAAAACATACGTAAAAATTAACAGGCATAATATATTAACGAAAAATATACTTTATGTAGTGTAAAAATGATCATTTATTTTTATTATTATGCTCGTACGCAGGTGCAAGGTATAGCGATACATTAATTACGAGATAGAAAGTTGTCGCCGAGTTATGAAGTTAATGCGCCTACTTCTTTATCGGTATCGAAATTAGTAGCGTTTTATTGAAATTAGCAAATTAATTTGTTTTTGTACAACCGATTTCCGCTTATTAAGTTGCACAATTAATGTTTTCAAAGACATTGTTTAAGATTACTCAAGTTTGGAGACCATTTTCATCAGATTTCTTTTTTTTTACTTTTTATATGATCTAAATCACCGATAATTAGTTTTATTCCAGTTTAATGAAATTGTTTACGTAATAACGGCTTTAAAAACTGCTTAAAACTTTCAAATAAGTACGTAATTTTGATATTTTGTGAGAATTAAATAAAAAGTTACGAAAAAAATAAAAATGCGTAAAATATCCTTATTACGCTTTGCTATCAGGCGAACACGATAAACGACCCGTGCAACCGGACATTACGCCCTCATTTTTATTTGGCAGATAGACAAAAACACCCTTTTTCTTTATATAACACACACACATTCGAACATTATGTATGCGAAAGTATGTACGGTGGGCGACGTAATGTGTAACATCTGTCCAAATTATCCACGCAATTTTACGCTCTCCACAATGAGATTAAAGCACATAATCGTGTACAATTTAAACCCAATACATACATTACTTCACGGACCACCGTAAATAGGCTGGACAGTACATAGACGCGCTGCGTTCAATAATTAGCGAATGTTTTTTTAAACAGAATTCGAAATTTGAAATGAAGTTTTATTCAGACCGATTGCGATTTTTCAATTCGTAATTCGAATGAGGATGCATTTTTTTTTTCAATTTGCATTCGGAATGGCGGCGACGTTCGCTATTTAAAATGTATTAATGCTTTTGTTTTCAATAATGCAATGGCGCTTTGTGATATAAATCCAAATAAATCATGGCATTGATGCGAATTTTGAGTCTGTGGGGGCTTTGAAAAGTGTACTCTCACCGAAAAGTTCTTTTTCAGTGAAGTATTTTATAAGTGGCCAGTCTTGAAGCTTAGGCAGAGTAAGCATCGCTTTAAGCTGAGATCTGAGATATGTAACAAAACTTAGAACTTGCGTTCTTGAACATCGGTTGAACGGGTCTCTTATCCCTTGAGAAGTATTTTCGATTCGCCCATCTTAAGTTGAGACGCCGCGTCCCTGTCTTCCTTATAAAAGTATACGATCCAGGGGTTTTGTGTGGAGTTTGGGGGGTCAATGTAGTTGGCTGGTTGTTTCATAAAAAGAGTGGAGGGTCCTTAAGGACTTGTTGAGCTAGACGCGAAGGGCAGAGGGTCGAAGAACAGGATTGCACTGCTTAAGATAGAAGCTCATGAATTTTATAGTACTCATGTAGGTCGTAAGATTTGTTGCTAAGGACATATTTTTGATTCTTTTTACGTGACTGAAGAAGTAAATAAGTGTGTAGTCTACCTGGCGATAATTTTAGTGCCACAATAAGTATATTTATAAATTATAAACCGGGAATAAGTCTTAGTATGGTGTTATGGCAGTGAACAATAAATACAAGTTTATCTTGTTACTAAATAAGTACATTATGATGTAGCCCCATATGTAGTAGATACTAATTTAAATAATACTATATTTTAAAGGTAGAAATACAATAGAATGATGTTTGGAATTTGGACAGAACATAACAACCGGAGACTGAGTTTAATGTGTATTGTGTATCCAAATCTAAATGGATTTGGATACACAATATGAAAGTCTGCTGACCAGATTCGAACTCGAAACTCTCGGCATGGTAAAACTATAAGAGTACCAAGTTATACGGGCCGTCAAATTATGGTTTAATGAGGTGACTGCTTATAAACTCCATATAGGCAGGCACGGGCATTAAATAATTGTATATAACACTTATATAAATTATGATATACTTTGTATAATATACTAGCGTAGTTATTAGTACAATAGGAAAGATTAAGGATAACTTTTTTATAGTCAAATCATTATTTATAAAAAAAAAAATTAGAATGCCATAAACCTAATAACACTTCGATAACTACACAGTACGTGTGATTTTTTTTTGCATTAGTTGTAAAGTACCTATTTCGACAAATTGTGAACAAAGAAGTTTAGCTTCTCACATTTTCAATTATATTCACTTAGGTGGTAATTATTTAAGTCCTACTTGAGTTCTACCACACCCTTGGTGCGTGACTCGCAATAAGACCTTAATTAAAAGAGTACTGCTACGGCGGAAATTGGGTATGAAATAGAAATTATGACTGGCTATGACTTTTTATGAGTTAGATTTACTTGTATCAATATATCTCTCTTTAATACAGTAGACAAACAGGCATTAGAAATATGAATGTTTGTTTATATAATTTATTTGTAAACGGTCGTTTAAAACAATTTAGCCCAACAGTCGCAAAATATTAGCATACCGAAGATAAAACCAGACTACACTGACCACAGATGATAAAATATTTCAACATTTTCAATTACAAACTGCGCGCTAATCCCGAACGCATTCCAACTATTCATAGAACTCATAATTCAAATATCGAAGCATTCAGATTTGTGTGTGTAAATTTAATTTAAAGTTGTGTGCGCGTCGAGGTCGTTTTATTAAATTGTTAATAATATTACTCGATTTTTAAATAGGAATTTGTTATTATTTTACAGATAGGTTTATTTTTATTACCTACATGAAAATTTTAATCGTATTTAAATATTTCAATCATTGTAACTGTATTGTCTAACGAATATAATTATATTGTTTTATTATTAAAAGTTGCAATGATACGTTGTCTACCGCTACTACTAATAATTTATTGAATAAATGTACCTACACTTATTTTAAAAACGAACAAATAATTAACCCCTTTATATAATGGCCACATTTACATAACATTCTAATTATTATCGTGTTATTCTGTGTGTTAAAATGCAAATGGCGTCGTAATATAAAGAAAGCATGATTAAAATTAAGGGAGGTGGATTTTGAGTACTACATTTTTAAAAAGGATAAAAGAGCAGAAGTACATAGCGAGACAAGCATATCTAACATCTTTCATATATTTCAAGAAAAAAGGGGAAGGAACGCAAAAGAAAGGCTTAGAAAAAGGCTTAGAAATGCAGGGGCGCTAATGGGGTAGGCACATTTATGAGGGACTGTTGTCTTGCATTAGACGAGCAAAAAGACGTTCAAAAATAGAACGAGAAATAACGTACTCTGTTAGACGAAGAAAAAGTATAATCACGTCGACAGCCCTCAAGAATTAGGGACGAAGGTGAATCTACATGCCTAAAGATTTATGTACTCGGCAAAACCTGTGTATGTATATACTTATATATTTCTGTATATTATTCTACCAAAATTAAAAGGTAATATACTTAATGAATAAAAACAAGACATTCTATTTATTACAAGGTATATTTCAATACACTAAAAGAATGCCGTCCTATGATTTGATTGATTTCGGTGGCTTTAAACCATAGAGCGTCCTTTCTATGTTTTAAGCGCCTCAGGCCAAGATAAACGGAGCGAAATGCCGGTGGAAAAAACTGTCGGCAATCTTTCAAATTCATTTATACAATTTTTTCAAATAGAAGTTCATTCTTTTCTGTCAACAATGTGTTTTGTGTCAATGTGTTTTGTGTTTTGTGTGTTTCATATATATTTTGTGGCAATATGGAAATGGCAAGCTGTCATGCAGTCACAGGTAATATGTACCTTCAAGTAATATGTCCATGGAAGACAGTTACCAATAAGTGGTAACTGCCTCCCATGGACATTTGTTAACAACCTGGGATAAATTTGAAGTCTTACGAATGCTTTGCTACTTCTGAGGAGTCGTTCTTGTTTAAGCGTGTCACTTACTACGTAGGCAGACTTTGTGAAGTGTTCAGTGTATGTACGAAATACTAATAGTCCAATGACATGAGACGAATATCTTTGACTGATTTCCTTCAATGGTATTTAACTATTTGTGATTGATAATAGATTGACAGGGAGGTTGGCTACTTGATACAGTTAAACCGATTGTACTCTTCAAAATCTATTTCTATCGCTAGGTCGTAGAGCTCGCATAGATCCAATGGGTTGTTCTACAGCTAACCTTATAATTTTGTGTGAATCAGTTCTGGAGATTCGGTTTTAGAGGCGAGTTTGCCAGCTATACTTACACATGAGTAAAATGCCTTCGTCTTCAGGGGTAGCAACGCGTCATGATAACTTCAGATACGATCTAATCGTACTAAGGGTTAATTTCCTATGTCAGTGGCAGTGACTATTTATTATTAGATGAACTACGTGGCTGTTTGCTTCCTTTATACAACAACAAACCTATCAAAATACCACTTAAACAACCACGAAACTTTAACTTTAACTTTAACAAGCCACGAAAATCTAAACAATCCTCAACCCATAAACTAAACATGCCATTTAACCATCGACACCGCAACCCTAACACATCCCCCGTAATCCGAAATTAATGTGAAACTTTAATGAACACGTTACCTCGACCCAAACACTTGCTGCCCGCCATTACCAAGATTGCGTGATCCGACCGTCTACGACTCGTCTAGTCGGCTAGCCACACGTCCAAGCTACGGAGACCTGCGCTACGGTATTCAATCCCCCCTAACCCGCCTGCACAACCTACAACTAACGCAGCGGGGGAGATCTTCGCGAACTGGACGAGACAGGCGACTATCACGCGTCCAGAATGCGAAGACCCCTGGAAATCTATTCACTAACCCCGCGGCTGTGGGGAACTAACGTAGTCGAGGCGGGGCGGGGGATCTTGGTTAGTGGACGAGACGTGTAGTGTGTAGTGCTCCTGACCTAGAGACGATAGTCGCCGCTCTAGGTCAAGGAAGGATAGACGCACACATCGATGCATCGACATTGTAGCCACGCCATCGCAACGCGTGCATCGTGGTTATGTGGTCATGTTAGATGTTTGATTGTGTGTGTGTGTTTGTTGTCTATGCTAATGGGAATCGTTTGTTAGACGCTAATAAGAAACGATAATTGTGTCTTAGTCTCGAAGTGGAGACGTCGTAAAGGTTTGTTTTTGTTATAACTCGGTTTTGGTTATAGATATTATGAAGATTGTAGCGATTTACGTCATAAATTTTGTTAATTTTAAAGCAATAGCTTACTTGCTAGCAATCTCTGATGCACCTTTGATTTCTTAATAAGAGATGAAAGGATGAAGGGATGAAAAATTGTAAAATCCTTGGTCATTGTTGAAGTATTAAGAAAATTGGATTGTAGCGTAATGGTTTGTAACAATTTTACATTAAGGTTCCTTGAGTGGCGTAAGCGAGCACTAAGGAGGATATTCATCGACTAAAGGGGTAAAGTAAGGTTTGAAAGTTTGTATTAAACTTTGTCATTTTTAAAGAAATATAGTATTAGAAATATGCGTAGTTTATGATTGGAAACTAGGCAGTAATCACGCTATCTCTGTGAAAAGTAGTACATACAAGTCAAACTAGTATTAGTACTTAGAAAAGTACAGTGAACATTCACTGTACTTTTCTATATTTATTCCTTGTCTTACATTTCTAAGACTTTCAGTGTTCCTTAGCCTGTGGTATATTTATTATAATACAATAAGTATATGTTACAATTTTAGACATTTTTCAATTCTATATGCACAATTATAGTAACTTAAGTTAGTTTACGTTGCAGTCACCGATTGCCTAAGTGATAACACTAATTAACGTCTTTGCTACCAATTATTCGAACAATTAATTAATTTAAATTCGATGCAATTTGATAATCATTACAATTAGGTAATGTCCTAACTAGAAACTGTCTGCAATTTATGTTCAATTCGTCCTTATTGACCCTCTAAGAGATTATTTTATCTATGTCCTTACAAAGGTGATAGTTTTTAGGGTTTCGCAGCCAAGGGATGCCAAGCGATCTATTGCTGAGTTTTTTTCATATAAAGGTAGCAAACGAGCATGCAGTCCACCTGATGGTAAGTGGTCACTGCCGCCCATGGACATCAGTAATTATTTGCAAGTATAATTAAATCATACCAAAGTTTGATCACAAATGCGTTGCTATCCCTAAAGACTAGGATGTTCGCCTCGTGTTTAGGTATAGCCACCACACCTCTGGCAAACCGAAACACGAGAATTGCTCTACAGAGAATTACGAGGGTGACGGTGGTACCTCCCCGGTTGAACTAAACGAATTCTACCACTTTTTTCTCTATCCATCCGTCCGCTCGCCTGTCACAGGGCTCTATATCAGCGTAATTGAACCTTAATAGGAAGACTCTTAAAATTTTCACAGATTTTATATTCCCATAGTTGCTATAACAACAAATACTAAAAATAAAAACACATAGGTGGAAACAAACGTGGCTCTCCATATTTTTGGCTTTTTTTCTGGAATTGCGTGAAAACTTCATTCTAGTTGGTCACATCGCCATTTTAGTATGGAAGCCTTCATGTGCGAATCCGATCTTGACCGATTATATATTCCGTTAAAGGCATTTTAGACTAGAAGAAGCAAACGAGTATGTTGGTGAGTACAATCTACCTGAAGGTAACTGCTCCTGGGTCTAATCCCACTTGAGTCAATACTATTTAAAGCAACATGCTTTACTTGTGCATTATGGTGGAGATACCACCGATCCTCCATGAAAAAACTGTTGTGTATCAGTTTTACTTAAAAACATTCGAAGTAACTTGCTTGTATGGATGTCTTAATTATTTTAGTATTTGGTTTTATACTTTTTATAGTCATAGTATGTGCATACTCTGGAGGTAAATTTTCCAAGTATTTTCCAAGAAATTCAGGTCTGTGACGGATGGACAGACAGCAGAGTCTAAGCACCCAATACACTTTATGCTTAGACTCATTACATAAACCTCAAAAATCTCGCGGTAATCGTACACATACTCAATTTACTTCTATAGTGTTCAACACGTAAATAAATACACAGTTGCATATCAAAATGATGTTCGAAATACATACACGTTCACACACATACACACATCTAGTCTGTGTAGCTATATCTCATTTTCTATGTACACATTTATCAATCTACACATACACAGTACCTACTAGTGTGTAATCATAACTATTCATAGCACATAAACCTACTTGACTAAATAAAAACAAAACTAAACAGACCAACATTCCTATTCTATCTTCTTCTAGGCGATAGGTCTTCTTGTTGTAGTTTTTCATATTATATTGTATGTCTTAAAATATAACTTGAGCTTTAAACACATAGGTCAATAGGCAAACACTGATATAATGTACCTAATGACACAAAATAACCTACCCAAAGAAAATATGAGTTGACATCCATTAATTCTTATATATTTTAGTGGACTTCACAAAACAACCGACTTATATACACACACATGCATACGTGTATATAGTGCATTCATAAGACAGCAAAATGGAATGTGAAACAATACGACCATGTTATATACATCCTGCTCCTAATATCAACGTTAGTGTTATCCAATCCTACATGATTTGGTCAGCCTGCAACGCACACATGCATAGAGGCACATAGATATAAATAGTATCCAAAGTCAAGGGATGGAGTGCACCGGGGTGAATGACCGCCGAAACGCCCGCGCGGCAAGGTCACGCACACTAGCACACGCTGCGGCCGTGAAATTAGAAATACTAGTGTGCCGGCGCCGTCGATAGTTGAGCGTCTATCGATAAACGAATTATTTGTCTATCGATATTTTTTGTATATCCTGTATTCAGTTTATGCGATATTCTGTTAAACTATTCGCAGATGTTGTGTGCTTTGTGTTGGTCTGTATTTTCGAGAAATTTCGTGGTTCTAATTACATTAAGTCATCGATAGGGAATAGGGATTTTTTTTTAGATTCACCCCATTTACTTTTGGTAAAGTCGTAAGTAATCTCTTAAGTAAGATCTTATGTTAAAATTTTCTGTACAATGATAAAAAAAATGATGGCACTCGTAGGCTCGATTAGATATCAGTAAAATCTCGACAACAGCGTTATTTGTCCAAATGTATCCTATCACTCAAGTTGGACCATGCGACACATATGTGCAAAGTTTAATTTAAAGTAGTTTCCCAACAAACATAGTGACACGGAAATTATATATTAACAGAAGAATAATAATAATAGTAATGTGTACTATTTAAATAATTTAGTATGTAAAACTAAAGTGCCAAACAACGTGGCCTAAATAAAGTAGAAGTGTTATAATAAATTATCATTTGTATCAACAGGATGCAACGGTGCTCAATAAAACAATATAACAATATAGATTCATTATGCCCAGACTAAGCCGTATGGTTATTAACAATTTAAATGTTTACTACTTTTGAATAAAGCATTTGGGTAGTCCGTTGAACTCTTGATTTATACGAGTGCTATGTAAATACCGAAATTTGTTTACTTCGAATAGTATTCAGTGTCCGCCGAATCCGGCGTTGTTGAATTAGCAGCGCACGGCGAGTGCATGCTAATGTATGCGCTTGGTAGCTTATAAAATATGAGTTGCATGAAGAAACGATCGTTTCCTGGCCACACTATGTTACACATGCTAATTTCGGCTTTACGATGATGTTGAACAAGATAAGCTCATGACGTGATCCGGCTGACGAGTTGAAATTTGATGTTAGACTGTACCTTGCACTTACGTTTAATAAAACTGCAAGAGGAAATCGCCTCGACGGCGAGAATTTTATTGCATGCACCGTCTAAGCATTTCAATTTTATCGTGCATGCACTTTTAATGTCATGCATATTTATTTAGTAGCAAGTTTTGTTACTAACAGATAAAAATACAGAGTAGCTTAAAGTGCACAAAAATTAAGATAAACTAAATGACAAACATTGCGTACTTTGCAAACAAGTTAATTAAATAAATCTGAAACAGACAAAAACACGTTCAATGTTAGGTATTATTCTTACCATTATAATTGCAGTCAATAACATTATATCGTTTGTTCCAAGGCTAACTTGATTTAATTTTAGCATAACATGCAACTCATGCATGTCTCAGTCTCATTTAAAGTATTTTGCAGCTAATAAATTGAATAGCGACTTACTGACTTTTTTAATTTATTCATATCTTTAATATTATTATGGACTCCCTACCATTTATATTATCATAATTCCAGCACTTTTAGGTTAATTACATATTTTTGTATATATTTCCTTTAATGTACAGTGACGTAGGTGTTTTGTATGAATAAAAAATTACCATTAAACAATGAAAATAACTACTCAAAAACAAGTTTATAACTGCCTATACTATCTACAATAATGATTGAAACAGGAAAAGGGAACCGGTTATTATCGATAGACTGTAGCACATCACTTGTGCCACAGTTTTAAATTATAAAAAAATATTTCTTTATCATTTATCATGTGGCATTTTGCATAATAATATGACCCATTTCAGTGGTTTCACTTATAGGAATTTTCTACAGAAAAATGTGGACATGACTGCCAGCACTCGTCCGGACCAATCAACTGACCAACAAAATTAACTTTATTATGAGGAAAACGAATCCAGTCATACAGTTTCAGGTGGCGGAAATAATGTTGATAAAGAGGCCGCAGAAATTCGATTACCTTGAGAATCACAACGTTTTCAAAGGGAAATAAGAACTAGTACTGCATTTAGAGATTACGCGTGACGCCGTCTCCATATAGCTACCTCAGAATTTCGCTAATACTGAAATCGCGAGAAGTATTTGTTTATACACATACAATTGTCGCATCTATCAATGTTAGTTAACCTACACCATCGAACGTTTCTAAACGTTAAACCTGGCAGTTTGTATAATCGGCTTTGAATTAAGAACAATGGGTAATAAAATTAAGTGTCGTTTTTAAGTTTTCTACGTTGACATAGTTAACTTAATAATAGTAAAATGATTGCTATGCATATTTCATAAATTTAAGAACAATGAAATACAATGACGATATTAATCCCTAATTATTTCAGTCCCTAAGCAGAAGTAGAATCTTAGACTCGTGGATCAGAAGATATAACCAAGCTGCCAGATAGATCGATCTATTAATTTAACAGCTAAAGCCAATTAAAAAAAATCGATTCAACCCAAATCGATACCCATCTTATCGAGCATCACATCCTCACATCGCACAACACTAGCGAGTCGTTGCACCACACTAAATTCAGTTCGGCTAGTTGGTTTATTTTCGTAATGTTAGGCTTCGCTTCGGGCGCGCGCACACTGTGCGTAAATATTGTAAATCACTCAGAGACAAGCACCTACTCATCTGTTTATGGATTTAGTTTTAGACTTGAACTTCAGGCTAAGTGCCTACTTGAAATTTGAACATTTGCGTTGCGCTTGCGTTGCCAGTTGTGAATTTTAGGTCGAAAACAGACACGAATTTTGTGCGATAGAGTCCGCGGCGCACACAAAATGTAAGACGGTGTGCGGTGCGAGTCGTGTAGTTTAAAAGCTTACTAGCTGACCCAGCAAACGTTGTTTTGCCATTTAAAAAAATATAAAAAATGGAGTTTGATGGAAAAAGGGTGAAAATTAAGGGTTGTATGTATTTTTCAGTGCTGAATCAAAAAAAAATAAAAACAAAAAATTGTCGAAAAAAATAAAAAATAAATTAGGGGTGGAAATCCCTTATCACTTAGGGGTATGAAAAATAGATAGTAGCCGATTCTCAGACCTACTGAATATGTATATAAAATTTCATAAAAATCGGTTAAGCCGTTTCGGAGGAGTATGACGAAAATTTTATATATAAGATATTTTTACGCACTAAAAAATGCATCGTGGATGATTTGTCGTCTGTTTAGGCCTTATCAGGTTTTAATTAGGTATGCTTTGTTAGCTACCATTTTATTTCATGAATAACATTAAAAAGTCCTCGCTTATGTGAACGCCAATTCAACTCAGTCCCTTAACGCATTTTAAATAATAAAATCCTACGAAGTGCGAGTCCCCTGGTATACAGGGTTCTGTACCACTGTAAATTACATTATTTTAATTAAAATTGTTACTTTTATTTGTTTTTTTTACACATATTGTGAAATTTAAAGCCTCTACATATTACAGTTCAAGGGATACGGGGATACAGGGTCTGTTATAGGACGTAACAGACAGGCGGACGAACAGCAAGTCTTAAGGAACCCTAGAAATGACGACACAGTTCGAAAATAAAAAGGAGGAGTGTGGCGACAGCTTTATTTCTCAGAATCCAGCCCACTGGATGCTAGATTTTAGCAATTCTATTTTAGTTGGCTAGGTCATGTCTATGCGTCAACACTTGATTCACATCTGGACCAATATCCTGAATCTATATATTTTAGGTTAAGACAGTTAAAAACTTTTAAAGCCAGATATAATATGGATGATATATTACTGGCTGACCCAGCAAACGTTGTTCTGCCATAAAAAAAAATATAAAAAAATGGGGGTTGATGCTAGAAGGGTGAAAATTTAGGGTCGTATGTATTTTCTAATGCCGCA
>DWNR01000331.1:0-21144 GCA_018250455.1 Polygonus leo | reverse complement strand
TGGACCAATGACAATTTTAGACTGAGTATTTCTTAAGTGAAATTATTCTCAGCTTTTACAGTTTTTCTAAACTGAAAAAATGTGATAATCACTTTTAATACGCAAATAGCTAAAAAACAGACACCAACTTTTTACCCAAACTCGACTATGATTGAAGACCCTAGTTACCAAAAAACCGCGTCCAATTCATTGAAAGCTCTCAAAATGGAGAAGAGCGGACAAGTTGCCAGGCTGTACCACTCATGTAGTTCAACCGGGGAGGTACCACCGCCACAATCATAATCCTCCGTGAAGCAATTCTTGTGTTTCGGTTTGGAGGCGTGGTTGAGTACTTAAACGAGGAGAACATCTTAGTCTTCACAAGCATCATCTGTGATCAAATTCAGGTATGATTAAATCGTACTTGGGGTGATACTGATGTCCATGGGAGACTGTGACCTTACCATCAGGTAGACTGCATGCTCGTTTGCTACCTCCATTCGATTAAAGAAAAAAAGTTGATACAACAAGTCAGTGGTCGCCCCCGCGAGGCGATTCGTAAGGCCTTAGATTTTATTTGTTAAAAATCGGTTAAGTATCCGTGTCCGACGTGGCCGTGGGTGGCCGCCATGTTTTTTGTTATGTCGCTTTTTGTGACGGCGGGGACTCCGCGATTCGTTTTATGAGTGACATTATATTCTGGTAAGCATATTGTATTAATACAGACGATAGACTATCCGCACTTTTTGGGCTGGAAATACGGAACCTGCAGTAACTTTACATATAACCTAGTTTGCCAACTTGCACAAAATTTGTGAGGATCTCCTAGGTTGGATAGAGGATATTTTTTAACGAAGTTGCTAATTTGTCAGGTGGTAACTCTTACTAGTATATGAGCAATAGTCATGTTTGAATAGAACTAAATCCTATTCTAGATTCGTCACAGATATCATGTGTTACTGACTTAACAACAGGTGGACTGCATGCTCGTTAGCTTCTTCAAAACTTCTTCAGTAAGTAAACAAACCACCATGCCAGTAAAGTTTATGTTGAAAATGTTTCAAATTTAACATTGAACCAATAAGTGAAGGACAGTAAAAATGTGTATATATTTTTCTATTTTTGAAGTCAGTTTTTGTGTGTAAGAATTTTAAAATAGATTTTATTAACTGGCGACAGTGGAAGGCACAAGCTTCAAAAATTCGCAATGAAAACATAACATGTCTTATATCCCCATTTCGCATATAAACGAACACTTAAAACCCTTAGTTCCGAGAATTATCTGTTTAATTTTAGACATGTTTGACTAATCATACTGTAAATTATCCCGTCGCTGGAGACGTGAACTATAAAACGTTTCGACATTATGGCGTATTAAACTGTGGCCGACCACTTATTTTATTTATCTTTGGAAGAGACAGATAATAAAATTGTGGGATACTTACTAATGAGTCGACCTCTGGGTCCGCTATATAATAAGGTTTTTCTTGGCGTATCTGTGGACAAAAAAGGTAAGTTAATAATACAGTCATAAATTATCTATATACTTAAACTAAAAAGAAAGTTAATAATTGTTGTAATTAAAACACAAATGACAATAACCCTGTATATATATACATACAATGTACATATATATACATACATTTATACTAATATTATAAATGTTAGTATGTAATGAAATTTGGTACATAAATAGAGTGAACTATAGAAAAGTACATAGGGTTGTTTAAATTGTCAAAAATAACCTTTACTTAAAAAATAAATAAATAAAACGCGAGCGAGGCCGCGGGTGAAAGCTAGTACATAATAAATTTTAGTACGAATCTAAGACGTTTGTACCGCTACTATATTATTTCAAACAGTTAAAAAGGCGTTAAAATGTACTTTCACTATTACTAACTTATTCAATAGGGACACCAAATACATATGCATGTACGTATGTCAATATGTATGTATGTCCTAGACTTCACACTTCGTAGACAGATCTCTTACATAGATAATTCTTAACATTTTTTAGCGTAGCATTTCTCAGGTTTTTTCTACAACACAAAGAATAATACAAATTTCTTAGGACTCGCTCAATCGGAACTAATCGTACAAAAAGCGGGCCCAAGAGGCCCGGTGGAGAAAAACGGCACATCAGCCCTAATCGCATTATCAATCAGCAAGCAGACGAACAAAAAGACGAAAGTGTTATAAATATTTGCAACTTAATGAGACACCATTTCGCGGTAGATTAATAGCGGACAAAGCCGGGTTGTAACGCCTGTACGGTTAAGGTTTCCACCCACTATACCGTTTCATACTATAACTGTCTAATAAATGTAACCAGATCGGCATACAACCAAAAATGTTCTTGGTATGAAAAAGTAAAAAGCTAGTACGTTTGAAAATGACACAGTACACACATCCACCCATGGACCCTATGTACGATTGGAGCGTACATGAGGATGACCATATCCCATAACTTGCAGCTTCCTTTGAGAACTAAGAGGTTTGCCTCTTGTGTAGCCAACCACACCACTCCAAAACCGAAATGAAAGAATTCCCGGAGGAATTTAACTACACGAGTTCCACCAGCCGCCACATACATTCAACCAAAGAACTACTTGAAATGTACCGATACAGTAACTGTCATATTACGGTGGTAATAGGCAACAGTATAGTGTGCAGAAACCTTAAAGCTTATTCTCGGTCCGCTGCGCACTCGCACAGATTAGTCAACGCAGAAGATCTTATCAAGAAATGTAAGTGTGCGAACACATCACATAAGAATACTTCCAAGCTTCATAAAAATAGAGCATACCTATATTAAAATCTTTTGTCTCGGTATTCGTGGTCGAACTCCTACAAAACGGCTCGATCTATTTTATTATGATTTTTTTTATATGCACTTACCTATCAAAGGTAAGAGAATAGATTGTAAGGTATACCTATTTCTTACCGCCAGGTAATTAGGATGTCCTTACCCAAAATTTATTTTCAGTTCATTTTTGAATTATTTTACAATTATTTTTCTTTACACTGCATGTAGCAACAACGCATTCTGAGTACAGCAATAAATAAAGAATAGTTTCACAGCTTCATATTTTCGTGGCAGTTGTTAATAAATGAACTGTTTCGATGTAGGTCAGCGCCGTTCGCAAGTCTTACTAAATGTCTCCTGTCTTGTGTTTACTTCATCAGAAATAATAAGATGTGATGCATGTGACAGGTGAAATGAAAACGACACTTATTATTAGCTAAATGGCAGTTAATATTGATATTTTGTGGGGTGCTACTGAAATAAGCTTTAATATTGTTTACTTTATTTTGTAGTTTACTCAAATAGCACGGTTTTTATTGCGAAAGTATTTATGACTAAATATTTATTCTTCGTTTCCCAAAAATTACACTAACCCTCTCAATCATTATTTATAAAATCTAAGATAGCCCCAGATTATCCTCACAATCCTTTCTAAAGTATTTAAATGTTTCAATCGAGAGACGTGGTTACCAGCCAATTACCATTCACCATTGAATTGTACCAAAGACTGACCATGTGCATTGTTACCCAAAGAACTAAGATGTTCACCTCGTGAAAGTAAAGCCAATAAACGCTCGTCTGTTAATACGTTATCTATGGTCCCACAGATCATTTTTTTCACAAGTTAGCTGACCGGAAATGTGATAGCATCATGTATCTATGCACCGCTTCAATTTTACGACTGTGTCCATATTTATTTAAAAGGAAAAAATCGGTCAAGTGTGGTTAAGACTCGCATACGGAGGGTTCTGTACCCACAGCCGACAGATGGCGTTGGTTACAGTGTTTTTAACTTAGTAAAACAGCTTAGTAGGTAAAACTTCATTTTTAGTATTTGTTGTTATAGCAGTCATAATACCTAATGTTCACATTCTGCCATATGACAGATGAACGGACAGTGAAGTCTTAGTAATAAGGTCTCTTTTGCATTTGGGTATAGAACTCTAAAAATTTACGCATCCCATGGTAAGTCTGACAAAAGGTAGCCATTATGCCATTGCTCATAATATTCTTATTTAGTAACTAGATTAGTACCAGTTGTTACTTGAAGGCTACTACACATGGAAACTATAATGCATGTATGTTTGTGCAGTCTTGATATTTACCGAGCAACGCCTTTCCTTAACGGATGATTATTCACCACACACGACTTTCACCTTTATTTCGCTAACTTTTGAGCATAAAATCCCGTGCCCGTTAATCGTATGACCAGTATTAAAATGTATAGAATCGATTAAGATCGCGCAAACATAAACGTCGCCACGAGTTATTGATTATGGGCAGTAATTGAAATTTTTGTACCGTTTACCTAAACGCTGTAATCGATTTTACGGCGTTTTTATTATTAAAGTCGGTTTGTAAAACAATAGTTTATGGTTTACTAGGTTATGGTCTAGCAGATGTCGGTTTAATTGGAATAAGTAGGAATGCTAGGGTTTCAATGTTTGGAAGACGACTATAAAGCATTGATTAAATAAAAAAAAATTAAATATTTAAAATGAAAGGTTACCAAAACAGATATACAATGCGAATGTGGACGGATGTAGGTACCGAGGGAGACCCAGACTGACATTTCATGATCAAATTGATCGTGTGCTGTCTGAAGGAGGTGTCAAGAGTCTCCGAAATCGGCGTGTTTGTATGAGGAGAGTTATGAAAATGGAAGAAGCTAGGCAAGTATGTCAGAACCGTGCCATCTGGTACTCGATACTCTCTGCCTACCCCGTTAGGGATTTGGCGTGAAGATGTTTTTGTATGTGTGTGTGTGATTAAATATTTAACCGGAGAAACTTCAGCCTGGCATGGTAATCTGTCAGTGAAATAGTAGTGCTAGTATTTTGAAAAGGTCAAGTGGTCTTATTGTAAACAAGGTGAGAGGTATAAGAACGAGTCAAAGATAAAAAAAAGTCTCTATATAGATAAATAATCTTAGATTTTAAAAACAAATTAATAATGATTGCTTTTTAATTGTATTTTGCTTATAAAAGTCAGTCTTAGATTTTTAAATCAACTCAAGAAAAGTGTTCATTAGACATTTGTTTTTACACCGATCCTCACAAAATTGATAAGCCAAATCGATTTCCACCATCGCATAAAACGTACATATTGGGAACCAATTCCAAACATAAGAAGCCTATTATCATTATCACAAAAACAAAAGGTACATCTCGGCCAATCTAAACGCATGTAGTAACACACGCCCCTCCCGGCGAGGAAGTCCCTCATTTTGGGGGGCAGCGACCCATGAAGCCCCCACTTTTGGACAAGAATTAAATGCTAATAAGGTACGATCGGATACCATGTCTCGAATGGAACTCATTTTGTGCTAAACATACCTTCAAGGCAACTATAAGTGGCCAAGCGCATTTTCAAAACTGATATTAAATTTTATTAAGTTAACTGATAGTTACAACTTATTAATTCTAGGATTCACGAAAATAATTCGCCGTATGAAATCAAGGTCAAAACAAAATTACTTTACAAAGTTATTTTTGTCGCAAGCAATTTTATTTGTAAATTGATAGCATTCTTAATTTTATGTAAAAGGTTCGTATTTGCAACGAGCAAATACAAATCGCAGTATCTTGAAGATCTTAGGATACTTGCGGCGTTTAATCGTATTACGTCTCGATTCAATAAAAGATAGGCCCAATCTTAAGGTCATCAGGCAGTTTGCGAAGAAACTTTTTACAATTACCTCGTTCTTTTTTACTACAGAAGTAATAATCTTTTATTAAACATTCATGGTCATTTTGACTTTTTGCATCGCAGCGAAGACCTAGCCCAGCCCTAAGACTCGCTTGACTAATGAGGAATGCTTAGCTTGCCTGCAATTCTACTGGCTATTCATTATTAGGTACAAAGATAAATCAGTATGTCCTTACAATAAATTAGGTCGTATTAAAATTGATTCATCGGTAGATTCTAGATAGTTACAGTAATAGTAAGTCCGACGAAGAGTTATAAAGGCGTAAGTCGCTTAAGATTTTGTGGTGAAGAAAGCGAATATCAAGCCCATTTCTATTACAGTTCTGGGATCCCTAGATCTTCAATGTTTTTTCTATACCACTTAATGTATAATGTGATTCGAACTTGGCCGATTTTATTTTCTATCTTTACCGGACTAAGATCTAAGACTTGTTTAATAACATAGAATTTTGACATACGTTTACCGACCAAACGACGAAGTTCATAACCAAAACGTGCTCTTATTTTCGTTATAAACCATCTCGAAGCTTAGATTGGAGTCAGGGCAGGTTTTTGTCATTGTAAATTTAATTTGGCGCTGGCACGCCTGACGGCCCATTATATTTTAATCACTTGTCCCTATCGGTAACTGTATTGATGAACAAGCAACAGATTTTTCTCGTAAATTATCGAAATCAGGTTTATTTTTTATACAACAAAATTAACCGGATGGTAAGTGTCCATGGTTGGTAATGTCCACTTAATATTACCAGCGCTGTTTTTATTAATCTGCCTTTAAAAGAAAAATACGCATTGATAGATAAATAGAGAATGAAATAGAAGATGTTTTTATCAGAATAATTCTTAAAGCTATAATGATTGTTAATTTAATCATACGAAATTCGTTGCAATAATTAATTTTACAGTTTCAAATAATCGTAACTTTACAGTTAGGTACTCTATTGTTTTCAAAATTTCTTACGACTGGTGACAAAAAACGTTCAAATGACAAACACTTAAAATCACACAGACAATGTAACACTTTGAAACGACTTTTATTATTCGCCCAAAAATGCCTTAAAATAAACCAGCTCGAGACTAACTTTTGACTCGGAATCGACACATTGTCATGTTCTATTCATGGCGTCTACCTGAGCTTCCTTTGTGCACTTTCAGGCGAAATTGTGCATTGTTTGTTTAATTGAATAAATGCCTTGTGAGCCCTTTGTACGCCAAGGGTAAGGGACGCGACTTAACGAATTCATAGGCATACATTAATGCTTTTCATAAATCTTTTTCTGCTAAATGGGGAGTGGCTTGTTAACCAAATTTGAAAACTAGTTTCATACCCAACTTTAATACATATTCTACTCACACATTTATTTGTGTTGTCATATTTATTTCACCACGCAAACGCTAAAGTGTTATGACTACTACTATAAAACTCCGTTTCCCATACTTGGTCATAGATTTTAATAAAACACAATAAGGATTTTTCGAAAATATTACTTAACCTCCCCATACATCTGTACTCTGCAATAAACTATAGTAGTGACACTTTTAATAAAAAAATTGATACAGTGCTTTGATGGGCACTATCAGTTATGTATTTTATACTGAGTTGGGCGGTAGTTATGGACTAATTTGTTCCCTTTTATTGTTCTATATAATATTATCTCCACTAATACACCACACCACATTCCAGAATCACACCAAGAAGCAAATTAAAATCAATTGCTTTAAAAGTGAAAAAACTTGGGGGGCTAAAATTATAACATCATGAGAATTCAGTTTAGATTTACTTTAATTTAATCAGTGGTAGTACTTATGGAGTTTACAATAAACCTAGGAATACAGGAACCGTTTCAAAAGCTTATAACTGACCCGCATGACTGAGCCGTAGCTACCTGACCGGTATAAAAAATTACGGAACCCATCATTAATTCATAAGGCCGAACGACGGAGCTACCATCAAACAAATGACGATTTAAATTAAACTCTATTTAACGCATATTAAAGTGCATAATGAAGCAACCGTTTAAGTGGCTGTTACGGTTGTAAGTATCGCGCATGTCTCGGCATCAAAATCGCTACCAAACGTGGTACCCTGTAATTTGTAATAAAAAATCTATTTATAAGATAAAATAAAGCACCGAGACGCTACCTAAGGTGCCCGCCGATCGATCTCGTCAGGCTTTTAATAAATCAATCGGTGCGAGCCATTTTGACGCTTGTCAAATGCTAACATATGATTTAGATTCGTGCGCGCTCGCGGTGGTGGTCGCCACAAATTATTCTGTAATGCGTAAAGGTCGAATTTTGTAATTTAGTTAAGTCGCCTCCTATTTAATAACTTTTTGTCCGATCGACGGCGCGCAGGTGATTTCGTTTTTTTGACAAATTTCTGACCTAAAAACTCTGATCGAGTGCCCGCTACTGAAGTAGTTCGTACTCAAAATTATAGTGTATTAATATTGATTCCCTGATACAGAATTTTTATTTATAGTATGCGCGTGCGTCGCCATGCGGCTCGCGGCTGCGGCTGGCGGCTGGCGGCTGCGGCGTGCGGCGACACGGCCGCGAATGTTTGGTGACTCCACTTTAATCACCTGTTTGGCCAACGACGTGCGAATATATTTATTTCGGTTTTACTGCCACCCATAAAGGGACGTAATGAACAAACGTCTTTATGGTACACTTGTAACCGTCAGATATCACTCATTTCAGTCGAGCTGCACAAAAAATGCCATAAATATTTCTTAACAAAACGGCTCCTACTGAATATTGTAGCCATAAACCGGGCTCTATAAAATGAGGTTTAGTTGTTTAACTTTTGTTGCGTTCTAAACGGAATTAAACTTAGACGGGACGGAACGGGACCTTTTGTTTGCTTAGCGTTCCCGCCATAAATATGTAAATGATAGAAAACTATTCATAACTAAGAGGAATTCATAAATATTTTACTGCCCATTTCGTGTTTCGTTGTCGAAAATGCAGCGGTGACCGAAACCTGGCTTGGCTTCTGACTTGCGTTTAGGTTAATTCTAGACTAGTTTCAACAAAAAATATTCTACATTTTAGGTGACCATGTGTTCGTTTTGGCTTTAATTCGCTAGTATTGGTACCACATGGCGTGGGACTAAAAAATACCCAAATGATGCTTCAGTTGGAGCGTCATCCCCATTAGACAAAGACGGGCGACAAAATAGAAAGGGATGGCGGATAAAGGAGTTTTTCTTGCGTTTTTTGTCCCGAAATCCGTTTCGAATTTTATTTTTAATACAAGAAAAGTATTCAAAAGATACGAGGGCAGGTAGACGTCGGGTGTTTGCTTAGCTCGTGTTTTTTCCCGCGCAAAGAATTCCAGTTGATTTATGGCCGTACTCTGTGACGATTTGTGACCTGTAATTTCTGATGTGAGTTTTGTCACTAACGGAGCTGGTCCGCTCTGCCCGTTGATTTATTAATTTATAAGATGGAGGAGTGATCCGGTTTTGACAGTTGCTCGTAACATGTAATTTTTGGACAAGGAACGTGTGATTTGAACGCGGAATGATGTGTCAAACTTGGAACGTATCTTTTTGTAGATAAATGCATGTAATGAGTTAAACTGCTTTTTGTTGACATTTCGTTTTGACAGCCTGGGCAGTTGCGGTTTTCGTTTACTACAATTATTAATTGATTGACTTGACTTTAATAAAATCTGGATCTTCAACATGGGACATAAGTCATATTACAGAGAGAAGTGCTGGACAATGTCTTAGGTCTACATACTTATTTCCTAAGTATTGCATCAATCTAATCACTTAGGCCTTAGGTAAATGGAAAAATTAATTGTAAAATTAGGCCTTATTTGCATCTTCAAATACATCTTTCCTATGGAATATGACTACCTAAGTCAATATCGAAAAAAAGCGTTCCTTAACCGTTTTTTGCTCGCCCTCAGATATGGTACACAGTTTAAACTAAAGTTATGAGTAGTTCGCTTAACAGTATCAGTAAACAAAGTAAATCACGTTCTCATAAAGCGCATTGAAGGTGTTAGGGCATTTAACCGGTCCCGCGGGGGTCATTTCGGCCCAGAAGGTCAGTTTTTCGGCCATTAACGCGATCAGAGGGTTGTGAACGAATTAGCCGGGGTATAAAGGTGCGGGTAATGACTCACTCAGGGGTAGTCGACTAGAATAGTCTTGTTTTCCACTATTGCTTACCCCCACATCCCCAACCTTTTCTAATTGCTGTTATCTTAATTTTATGCTAAGCCTGCTGTTAATAGAGAAGCTTTATTAGTGCACTATAATGATACCCTTAAGTGCAATAGTGGTATTTAAATGTTCAACATTTTTATGTGTACTAAATTTTATGAACTGTCAAAACCATTCTTTATCACACCACTTTGTGGTAAGGTATGTTTTGTTACATTATTTTTTTTTAAATGATAGAACTTAAATCGAAATAAAATTTGATTATTATATACTAGTAGAAGTTCCTTATGAGGTCGATATTTGTGACAACCATAAGAACCTCTAACCGTAGCAAAGAAAGATTTACTACAACATACAAATGATCGATAATCCTTATTATAAACGGTTCTTTACATCGCGAAATGTTCTTTTCAAAAAATTAAAAAGCAAAACATCCATGAATCCCAATGATGATGTATTTGTGGAAAAAAATTATGGTCCGTCTCAAGATGGCGTCCGATTATTATTTATGAGACAGCTGCTTATTTGTGATTTTTTCAAATTTTAATCTTCTTTCATACGGATTTATCATTTTTTACACGTTTGAAATTCTATGGGGCGTGTAACTATTTCAATGGGGCCTGCTAATGCATACATCTAATGTTAATACTTATTTGTAACTGTACTCTCATAATACGGAATTAACTTTTGAAATTGATCAAAGAAATCAAATGGAAAAAAAGAATCTTTCTAATAATACATTCGGCATTATTAGAAAGAATAGCTAGATAGTTCTTTTACAAAGAAATGCGAGTATGAATGCCGGAAATACAGTAACAAAGCAAATTGTTTGCAAACGTATGCAAATGTTACAATTTACCCCATTTTCTTTTAAATCGTTCCACGTTAAGTGAGATACAATGGCCGCTATCGGGCCGATCAGTGTATTAACCCTTGACGTTCTCCGCATCACACAAACAAACAAACACACAAACAAACAATGAACTCAAACCGTGTTTACAGTACTGAAGAGCACTCGCGCACGCTCGATTTGAAAATAAACAAGTCAAAAAGTGTTTCTCGACGGGAAAAAAACAATTTTAAACAACGCAAAAGTTCAACTAAATAAACACGGGGCCGCGGAGGCCCACATAATGGAATAATAGTTGCTCGAGACCCAACCCTGCGATCGCTTGCGTTTATTTAAACAAAAATAAACGCGTCCAAAGTACGCTGCATTATGAATAAGTAAGCATATTCGCCGCCCTATTCTGTACTTTTTTAATTTCCACACGCCACCCCTCCTAAATCCCGCAGGGCCAGAAATTAAAGTGTAATGGTCCAATGTTTAATAACTTATCTGCGGGTAGCGATGTGTTTGCGCTTTTGTTAATACAATTTTTGAAGTTAATTCCTTGAAAGGGTTCCGAAAATCGATAGCGAATTTGCATGGAATTATTAAAGTGGCTTAACGTACCGCTTAGCTTACGAATAGTTTAGTGTTACTTGTTTCCGATGCGTGGTTGTTAACTTTATAATGTCAGAGCTAGAAAAGTGTTTATTGCGACGCTAATTGGATAGTGTAAAGTTGTAAATTTTTTACGCGCAGTAATTTCATTATACACACCTACCAATATTCGCACGGTAGTATTTCACATATCCGTAGTTTTAAAGTAATTGACTCGTTTGACTTACTGAATAAGACATTTGGAAAATGCGCTACTTCACCGTACTTCCCTAACTAAAAATTGTATACAATTAGAAAAATTAGAAGGCTGAGGAAATTACAAGGGGCTGCAGACCCCGCGTTTTCGCGTTAACCCCTAATCATTGACACATTGATGAAACAATCACAGGCGCGGGAGAGGGTTAGGCATTAGTGGACATAATCTTGATTGATCTGCTACAAATAACGTTGGTTTTGCTCAGCGTGACCAATGCCTCGCCTCGTCCCCCAGCGGTTGAGGGTTGATTGCACTTTTCGCACTACGACGCGCGAAATTATTGTTTCACTCATGAATATCACATTATTTTCGCTTTTTGTACACCTTTTTTTCTTTGGGAATGTTGATTGTACATTATATTTACATACTTGTGTATGCACGTATAGAAGATTGTCTTTTGTTTCAACAAAAACAAATCAAAAATGAGTTCCTTCTGCCATTGTTACTAAAAGTGATTTAAGGAAAGTAACAAGGGATAAAAATCCGCTAGTAATTTAAAATAATTACAGCAGTTAAAGTACTGTACGGTAATTTATGCTATTTCTTAATAAACGGGGGCGTATGTAGCCGTCATTTCTAGACTAGGGCTAAGCAAATTACCTAGGTCTGATTACAGGGTGGTTTGATCGGGGTGAATTATGTACGGTGCTGAAGTATGTGGGGGTTCGTAATATGCAGTTGTCTTTGATGACTCGCAAAGGAGGAATGTCTGTGGACAGCAATTATGTCTGTCCGTATTTTTTGACTTAAAATTTTTCGAGACTAGACAAAGACTAGTCAAGAGACAACTCTTTTGGATTTTTTTATTATTAGTTTTCTATTTAAGATTAACCGCTGGACTTTCTCTCATGATGAGAAGGATCTAGGTTATGGTTAACCAAACTGCCTAAGTTGGAATAGAATGCAGTCAATATTACAAATTGAGATTGAGACATACATGTCTCATACTCATAATCACATAATCTCATAATACATGTCATGCATGCCAGTACACATTTATGTACTGGCATGCATGACATGTATTTTGGAACAATTTATAAAAATGATTTCCTTCTCTGTCAAGACAATTGATTTTATCAAGAAAAAAATAATAATTAATTTGTAATAGTCACCTTAATCCAAAAATGAAGTGCTTTCGAACCTCAGCCCCCATTAGTGACTCTTCAAGGACTTTCTCTAGATATGACTTTAAAACTTTTTACTTTGTATTTTTTTTTAAATGATACCACAGATAATATATGAATTGGATTTACATTCATACCGTATCACGTACATACTCGTACATACCATCTTCACACATACATACATAAAGGACTATAATGCATAATTAATATAATTACGCACATAACTAATTATACAAGACTTTAATTACACATGATGCCCGTAGTACCTTCGCAGTTATTTAACTATATATAAAAAGTTTTCATGTATATTTGTATGTGTGGCAGTTATGCCAGGGATTAGTGTCTAGACTAGAAATTATGTATAAGTTGTTTTCATTATACATTTATACATAGACGTCGAAAAAATAGATGTGAGACTCCCAAACTTTATTGGTGTGTGTATACTTGTATAGACAGATTCCGAGTATGTTAGTGTGCGTGCGAGTACTCCAAGTAGTCTGATGCTTTTCAGACTAAGATCTAAACTTTTCACTTAGTTCCGACTCGAACCCGGGACCTTTCGTACTTCAATAACGACTACGGTGACAGGTTGTGAAATGAGCTTAATTAACAAATTTATATCCCATACTTTGAAAACCATAAAATACCAACAGAACTACAAATATATTCCACCATACACCATGCCTACATAGCATCCTACCCTACATTTGTAGGTAAAAACACCCCAATCCACGTCAGCTGCTTCTGACTGGTCGCCCGTCCCCCAGCCGCGACTCACCCTTATTTACCCTTAAAAGCCCTTAGACCCCCCATTACTCACTGTTTCTACTACCCCGAGTGCCAACTTACACTGGCTCTCCTACAACAAACCAAAACATCTTGACCCCCCGAATTGTTCCATTGACTCAAAACGCCAAATGAATTTCAAGATGCAATACGCAGTGACGGATCTCGCTAAAATGGTCGTTTGTATGGAACTTGCCCTCCTGTCAAATACATAATAAGTGTTTTTTTTTCGGAGTTTACGTGCAGGTTAGCGATGGATGCGTCCGTTTTAATTCCCGCGAAATTTGACGACAGATTAAAAAGAAATTGTAATCGATAATGTCTGGGCATGATTGAAACTTATACTGTTGTGTCGAGAAAAAATATAGGTATCATTTTCGTTCTTATTTTGAATTTTTTGCTCGTTAAAAGAATTTAATGTTAATTTAAATTTATTGCTCGTTATAAAGACAAATAAATGTTCGGCTTTTTAACTATAAATGATTTAATAAATAAATGATTAATGATGACTACTTTATAGGGTGAATTGGTTGTCCATGGACGGAAGTGACGACATACCATCAGGTGGACTGCAGATTCATTTGCTGAATCCAATTTTTTGAATACTTTTCACAGACAAACCAACCATCTTGATTATCTAGAATTAGGTATTAGAATTAGATACCTGTTAATAACAATGGTTTTCTGCCATACTTGTCGTGTACCATTTTGATTTTTTTTCGAACCATCATTTCGAATTTGACTACTTTCAAACCACTCGACTCCGTTAGATTTTATATATTTCGAAACATTTATTGTTCTTAACAGGAACAGAATGGTGGTAATGGACGGGCGGCTTTTTAAACGCATGCCTATTTCAGAGATGGTGAAGAAATCCGCTCGGCCCGACGTGTCGCGAGGAATGCCTGCGACCCTTGTAATTACCTCCACTATACAGGGAGTTCGAGATTCGATTATTTTTAGATTAAAAATACATTGAATTTGCGTTCGAATTTAATTTTAAGTCAGCACTTCCCAAATTGGTGCTAATTTGTGTGTTAATAAATGCCTATATTAACTATAGTTTTAAAATCTTTAAAAGCTGTTGTTGATAGTGTGGCACTTTGACAGACAAAGATCGATTGTAATGCATATGCGTGAAGAATAAATGCATTTGCCTATAAGTCACTTTGTCTGAGCGAATACTGTGAAAATCTCTTTGTAATGCTTTTACATTAGATACTTTATTATACAGAAAGCCTATTTTATTGTTAATTAGAAAAGTAAAAGGTCGTGTGAAAACGAATTGTCTAGAATAATAAACTTAGTTAATTGCGACTAATTTGTTATCGTTAGAACCGCACATTGAGACTTAAGAAATTTCCATTGTAACCTTGTTAAATTTGCATGCGGCATTAATAGTCAATAAAATCTAAGAAAAGTTTTTTTGGCAATAAAACCAAACGGCATTTGATTCTTATTCAAAAAACGGCCCGTTAACCGCTCAATTTAGACGAAATCTAATTTAGCGTGTGATAACAGTTTAATGTTTTAATTTTGAATATAATGAAAATAATGACGAGATAAATAACGAAACGCTAACAATACGAGCTGAACTGCTGAAAATTTTACGTAGAATTAGAAAAAAAAAAACAAAAAAATAACTGAGCGCTTATTTATTTATTGCAAATTAGATTAAGAGTTCCATAAATCGGACTGAACGCGCGTATTCCGCGGAATCAGTTCGGGAGTGGGCCGCATTAGTTATGTACGTACAATATTTCCCGCGCTTACGATCGACGAGAAAAAAGACGAAATTTAATTGACGTTAATGATGCCAATCACAATCGGCCTGTATGTCTGTGGCGCGCACCTAGTGTATTTATGTCATTATTAACCGGTGCGAATTAATACTCATTTGGCGTCCATTTTTATCGCGAGGTTCTGACGTCCGGGCAAAAAAACCGCCATACCACTGGCGGGCGGCTCGCCCTCCGCTTTTTGCGCGCCAGTCTGGACCGCAGCGCGCGCTTTCTGCCAAAAACGGACTGTTAATCGCTCTCGTATGACACTTTGTAAAATAAAAATATATTAATTAAACGAACCAACGCACCGACAAGTGCCATTTTATGCAACATTCGCTTCGTGTGCATATCTTTAACCGAATATCTCGATACCGCTGCGTATTTATTGTCGTTTAATTGCACTAATTACGTGAACCTAATTTCGAACACATTTAAATTCTATCGCCCGATTCGGATAATCGCGTTCGCGTTTCAAACGGTTTAAAAAAGTTGCGAGTGACTAACTGTTATCGGCATTCGATTTTCGAAAAGTGACGTCTCAATCGGTGTGACCTTGTACTGGCGTTAGATTATTATTTATCGGAATGCATCGAATCGCATCGGAGCGTCGTAAGTAGCACAGTGACGTTGTGGAGTGATGAAAGAGCGTAATGTTTAGTCCATTGGCATATTAATGCCGTTTTAAGCGGACAAAAACGCGATGCGAGCCGGCCGGCGCGGCGTGTCAGCCACTAATTGAACGACGCACGCTATCGCGGCCGGGCTCAATCACTACACTAAGTTTATAAGCGAATTCCCTTAATAACCTGTATTTATTTTTTAAGTCGTTGACCCCAGAGTTTAGCGCACAATTTATCGACATGCCTGTGATAACACTACGCTTGTTTGGAATAAAAAATATTTCAGACCACCAAGGATGTACTCGCATTGAATTTATTTGCTGAACAAGGTCTTACATGCTCGGTAAGGCATTAACTCTCAAGATAAATGCTGCAGCTTTGTTACTGCTCGTGTAATAACTACACGTTCCACCAACGGTATCGAAAGTCAGTAGACCTAATGAAAATCAATCGAACTCTCAACGGCAACTTTGCTTTCCATGTGAATAAATTGCATATTACCATTGTTATTAATATGAAATTAAGGTGTTTTTACAATTCATAAGAAAATTATAACTTAATCCGTTTCATTGTTACGGCATCACGCGACTGCTAATTGAAATTAAGACAATAATAATAGAATGACTTTAATAATAATTTGGATCGTCACGACCTTGCGATGGCGTGACGCTGGTTCTATTGTTGACGATTTAAATTTAGAACACTTGCACCCATTTCTACGCTGCACCATCGATCATAGAGCCAAATGACGTCATCGCCACTCCTTTAGTCTATACATCTATTTTTTATAACATATCTTTCTAATTCAATCACGTATTGGGTCGATAGTGTAAACATCCTCCTCCAATGCCTGGAAATGAAAAAGTTTAATGACTAATACTAATTGTCGATAATTGATGGCGATTGCTATCAAGCCGGCTGCTACTTTTAAATACATGACATAAATACCCTGTTTACTTCGAAGAGTAGATACGTTTCGTTCAAAGCTACTATTATATCCGTAGGCATGTAGTTAACTTCTACACTAGCATATCTTTGTAAGGTTTGCAAAAAAAAAATTGTCTTTATAACTGTTTCTACTCCAAGCTTCAATTAAGCTATCTATTATTAATCTCGATTCGATTCGTCGTCTCCTTTTATAAAGCAATAAATTTCGCTGCGTTTGTAACAATTTTCGAAAACTTTAAATTAGAAATGTGAACAAAAAACCGTTCGGAGCTCTCGATGTTGAAGGGCTGAGGGCTGTTTCAGTAACCTGAAGTTCGGCCGCAAGCCCGACATGTCGCGTAAGGAATTTCGAGTAGCAAAAACCACTCGATGGGGACGATAAAACGAAATCGCCGATGCGTTTAAAAAAAGCGCAAATGCTACGTGCGAGCGAGAGACAAAAAACGTATCGTATCGCGGTTCCACTCTGGCGCGCTCGGCTAATGAATATTGTGCGGTGCGCGGGCGCAGCTGCATCGATCCGCCATTATTTATTTTATTTCCGCGCCAAACTCCGAATTGGATCATGGCGACACAGCTTCAATTGCGCGTCCAAATCCCCTCAGCCGACAATCGCAGCTAAACGGACGACGACAGATGTAAACAAACAGACAAACGACAAAAACGGATGGCATGAAAGATACAACTTCTCTTGTGATCTTTTATTCGAATTTCAAAAGAACATCTATGGCTGGTTGATCTTTCTTTGTGATGCGAATGAAAGCGTTCGTGTTTTTGATATCGTTCAACGTTTTTGTAGCTAATTCCAAAAATAAAATCGCGAACATATTAATTGAACAAAGGAAATAAAAATATAGTGTTGGTTGTACTGTTAAATTGAACTGGAAGATAACAGTATATCTCGTTTTGGCCAACAGCATTGTGCATCCAGCAGGTTTCTAAATCAAGATATCTACAAATAGATCATCTTCAAGTGGGCGACGCGGCCGACCGTTACTAACTTTTTCACTCGACGCTACATGCGATAAAATAAATAAAAATCTTTTACGAAGCAAACATTCCCGCCATACATTCTTCATAAACCATAAATTTATGTGACGCAAAAAATAATAAAATAATTTGTTCAAAAGGACTTATTACGACACGTAAAGGAAACCGATCGCCGAATGGCGGCAAAAACGCGACGTCAACAATTACACATGTTTATATTTCTGTACATTTCTTTACTTTTGACATCCTTATACATACCTTTTAAGGAAGATAGGTAATTATTATGATTATCTACAATAAGTGTATGAAGATAATTGTTTTCAATAGCTTTAATTAGAATACGCATTAATTCAATGACAGCTGAGCAATTTATAGAAAACTTTATTACGAGAGTAGTTCGTTAGCGTGTCCATGACAAATATCGACGGTGAGTTGTTAATTATAATATTAGAATTCATTTATTCCAGCTATTAACCGTCGGTTGCATATATTTACACCTAGCTGGACTGCTTAACATATTGAGATATATATCTGGACTGCATACCGAAGTCACTGCACGCACTCGTAACCCGAAGCCGTTCTAACGCATCTGTTTATTTTTTTTTTAATTTCTTTTTATGGAATAGACTTCGGAAAGTGGCTACGGGATTAAGGACGTACGGCCGGTATTTTAGTTTTATGTTATGATTTTAGTTTTAAATATCGGCCACGTTTGAGTCGAGCTGGCACGAAGGGTTCCGTAACACTACGCAATAGTAATATTGTTTGTTTCTCTACAGTGCGTATGTACCTACAGTTCAAATTGTGCAGTATTCAAGCCAGTATGGCTTACTTACTAAATGGCGTGGTGACAAAGTACATTTTTAAGATAATAATTTAATTCAATAATAATCTAATTCTGTATAAAAATGTCAAAAGTCTAGATAGTTAAAGAGATTTCACCTTATGAGAGACTGACGGACGGACTAACGAACGAATAAATGTACCTATAGAACGATAGACAGTCAGCAGACTCTTAATAATAGGGTCCCATTAACACCTTTTGGGTACGAAACCCTACATAAATAACTAATCATGTGACTGTATAATGATACATATAATTCCGTGTACAAAATCAGCTCACTCGAGTTAAACGAACGAATAAATTATTCGAAACTTTCGATTTATACGGTTGTATGCAAATTAGTTTTAATGAAGCTATCTCCGCGATTCACCGACTTCTTTGTGTTCACATCATTCGTGGCAACATTGTTCTTTATCAGGCGTGGCGACGTGGCGTGGCGACGATGCACCTTATATAAAGAATTGAATGCATGTATTTTAAAAAAAATATTTTTTTCCTGAAAAAATTGTATTTTTTTTTTATTAACCCATATTTATTTCCTTTAACCATCCTTTCGCATATTTTCTGTAGATATTTTGTTCTTAGTGTTCGCTTGCAACATTGTTCTCCATCAGCAGCTGTGATCGCTGGTCTGTCACATGCGTGTTGTAGTCCAGTTCCCGCCTTGAACGCACCGTGACCACTGTTGCTTAACTGTACATTTTGCTGTTTGTTGAAGCTACCTTGGAAAATGTATTAACGAGATCCAAGTAGTATCCAACATAGTTGTTTTTGTTTTTAATGTGTTACATCTAAGAATGACTCAAAAGATGCAGCGTATTTTTCTTTTTGAAAAAGGATAATTGTTTCTTAAACATGTCTGTTTTGTTTCTGATCATGTCACATTTATTTCCTTTCATAAGCCATCCTTTCATGCATATTTTTGTACAAAAAAGTTTCAATGGCTCATATCTTCTAGCGATCACATCTTTCTTTTAATTCTTTGAAAATTAGCTTCTAGGCAAGCTAGCATTATCCAAGAACATGTCTTTACATGTTCGTATCAGATTGTACGTAAATTTTCACATTGTACATCTAAAAACTCCAATCATCCGACCTCTTATGAACATAATCACATACTATTTCTCACAACTGTTTATTATTTTGTTAAGTACGCGTTCCAGTATCATCCGCACCGCAATCGACAATTAAAATTCCCGCAATTATTTCCATTATTCACTCCGTTCCATTAAATATCACACACTTCAGACCAATTATTTAAGTTACTTGCTGCTTTTTATGTTAACAACAATCAACTGTATCTTGTGATATGATAATCGTTGTAATTAAATTCTAGATCGATCTAAGTTTAATAACGAAATGCTTTTTTTATTCATTTCGCCCAACTAAGGCGTGTAAGCCGATATCGCCAAGATAAATACGAAAGACACCGCTCTTCTTAGCGACTCATTAATGATAATAAAATGTAAAGACATTGATTCGTGACTGCGCGTACCTCATTAATTTAAATTGTAAGCAAACGAGTACAAGTACAAATAGTGCGATCGGCCCTACCTGCGATACTTTAGATCGGGCGGTCGATAGGCCAATAAATACCGTTAAGCTCGCTCGACGCATACGCACGTATTTATTTTGATAATAAACTAGAGTTAGGAACGACGGCAATAAAAAGATCGCGCAGTCATCGACTGGCGACGCACTCGACTCGATAAGCGGTCACTCGATCCCATCACTACCGTGCACTGCCGCTAGTGATGCGCCATTCAGCGATGACGGCGGATGACAGTATCACAACTAAACCGATCGCTCGCCGGAGAGCACTATATCAATCATTCCACAATCGTACCGCATGCCACTTAAATAAATTTATAACATATTAAGTACGTTGAAAATAAACACTTTACCGTTTATGATTTATTCGGTGCGCCGATGAATTATGGACGTTGCTTATTAAAGTGTTCTAGAGCGGGAGGTCCGAATTTTTATCTCTTTTTGTGGCAATTTCACGTGCCACCGCCACCGATAAACGTTTTATTGGAGTAATTAAAACCGGCGATTAGCGTTTGTACGTGTTAGGTACATGTGCGGACGCATGATAAATGTGACATTTTACAACGTAATCGGTTAGCGATATTTTTTATTGCACTATCACTACCTGTCCCCCGATACTGATTTTGTTATTTATGTAATAAAAATTATTCCACTTCCATATTCGCACGCCGATATCATCGAACCCTAGTCGGTGTTTATGTAAATAAATAATTAATAGTATACGGTCAGTTCCCTGACACTGTCGTCTTATCGACGTCAGTTATCTCGGGCGGGCCCCAAAGGTCGCAGCCGCTTGCAATATTACAGCTATAAATACAATTTAATTTCAATAATTAGTGTACAGCGAAGTCTTTGACTGATAACAATTAATAAATATTGTTGTGCTATTAAAAAGTG
>DWNR01000330.1:0-21174 GCA_018250455.1 Polygonus leo | reverse complement strand
ATGTCCATGGGCGGCAGTGGCCACTTACCATCAGGTGGACTGCATGCTCGTTTGCTACCTTTACACAATAAAAAACATGTGCCAAAAACCAATATAATTTTAATCAGAAGACTTAAACGAAGTGATAATTTTAGCAAATCATTTGTTTATAGTAAACATTGGATCCAAACCTCGGAAACTTGTGTGGCCAGACATTTAACTTGTTACTGCTGTTCATTATCTTCTTGGTACTTCGAGTAAAAATACGAGTTTGTGGAAAGAAACAGAAATAGACAATCTGTTCAACGGCTATTATATCAAACTGAATACGTCATATTCTAGTCATAAGCATTATCATTATTAAAATGATAATAATAGTACGTAACACAATATTAAACCAAAGTTCATTACTGTTGACAACTTCGCTACAAATTTAGACATCAATTAACGCAGAAACGCTAACAATAAAGCGAAAGTATCAAACACGCTATAATGTGTGTTCATGCAATCAAAAGTTTTAATTAAACGAAATTTGAGGTGAAGTGGAATGAGAACTCAGAATAATTCTGACACTGAACTAACTAAGCAAGCCCACTAACGTAGCGTTGTTGACATACGACCAATTTCGCAAACACCAATATTGAATGAAAGTTACTTGCACATACACTACATGGCCTTAATTCCTTCGTATTTGTAAACAACTGTGGAACGACATGTATTGTATGTACACCTGTACAACAAATATTTGTTATTTAACACAATTACTAATGTATGATAGGATTGTTTAAGTTGACAGGGTAATCAACATCTTCTAATACATATCTTATGTCAAATCTGAACACGCCACGAGGAGGTTGCGGATAAAAATATATATTTCTAGTAACTTTGTGGTAACTGACATATTGAACTATTTTGTCTGTAAAAGCAAGGATTGAATAATGTATTTCTATAATATCCGACAGACATTTAAATAATTATATGATTGACTTAAACGGTTATATCACAATGTACAAGACATTAGAATTAACACATAAGAAAATAAATATTTTTCTTTAATGCGATTATAGCGCAATTTAATGTCTCGTTTATGAAGATATAAAACGTGTAGCTAGTAATAATAACCACGTAAAAAAATAAAAAGGGAGAAGGTTCTCAACTCGTTAAATATTTACTTAACTCTTGTGATATATAAAGTTACCTTTCTTAAATAAATAATATGATATACCTTTGAGCTACATATGCAAAAATAATTTTATGAAAATAGCATTTGACATTGATCTTCTTACCAATATCTGACTAATGGTAACGAAACGAAAAAAGAATTTTATTCTTTCTGTATAGCAGATCATTACCTCGAGGTTTGTTCCGTGGCTCCTGAACAAATGTCTTTCCATTTATTTCAACTTTTTCTCATTTGTTCAAGTACGGTTTAAAGAACCGGCTTTTGGCGTTAGTTCAAAAGTATACAAATAAGAGTAGGTAAGTATATGTTGCGTATCAGTTCTGTCGATCTAAAACCATGATATCGTGAAGAAACTTTTATAAACGGTTATTGTTTTCAGATTTTTTGTAAGCAGCGATATTGAAACATAATAATATACAAAATATTTTACACTATACACTACATAATATACACTATACACTACACTACACAATATAAATATACAAAATATTTTACACACATATATCGTAAACTCACATAATTGAGATTTATTTACGCAAGAAATGCTGCACTGTACTTAGCACAATATATATAATATATAAAAATCTCGTGTTACGGTTTTGCTATCGAACTTTTCCGAAACGGCTTGAACGATTTTTGTGTGTGCTTTTTGTAGTAGTGTAATAAGGTCCTAGGCTAGTTTTTATACCCGTAGGTTATAAGGGTGGGCATATCCAGGGTATTTTTAGTCAATGTTATTTTCTGCTATTTATTTATGATTTGGCGTTTAGCAATAAAAAATACTTACAATCCTATATTTTCACCTTTCCACTACCAACAGCCATTTTTAAATCACGATTTCATGATGCATATGGCAGAACAATATTTGCCGGATAAGCTACTATATTTATATAAACAGATACTCGCTATTAATTCTCTAATTAAATATAAATGGTACCTGTTAATGGTCATTGTTTCAATTTATTAAGCTTACTTAAGTCAAATTGCCTGCCCAATTTACCGATTTTGGATATTTACCAATTCAGTCGCAGCACAAATGCCGACATAAATTTTGAGATTATACCTTTTAGCGAGAATAATTTAATACCTTTTCTTTGAAAAAAGAATGATTCTGAGTGTAACCTATTTGCCGGTTTTACAGTCTATATTTACGATATTTTTTATCGATTAAACTTAAAAAAAGACTATATAGCCCTTACGAGCATATGGTAAGTGGTCACTGCCGCCCATGGACATTTGATACACAAATGCGGACGAATCGTAATTTGAGATTGACAACGGATCAACCTCAAACATCTTAGTCCTCAGGAGAAGCATTCCCCCGAGGAGATGCCTCACAGAGGATTATGAGGGTGGCCATGGTGGTGGTGGCGATGGTGGACCTCGCCGATAGAATTACATGAGTTCACCAATATGAGTATAGTATTGACTTTCAATTGCTTTATCGCCTTACGCGTCCCAAGCGTTATGTTGCGGAAATATAAGTTATAAGATTATAAATAAGTATTTTGTAACAAACTTTGTTATCCTAATATGTAACAATCACACATTACGTTGTTCATTCACGCCTCCGAAGAGACTTAACCGTTTTTAATGAAATTTTGCACATATGTATACTATACATATATAAAAAGCGCTTTAATTTAAGAAGTGGGATAATTTTTATCTATTTTAACAATTTCAATGGTTGTTTTTGTAAATTTAAAGGCACTTGCAGGACCAGGTCTGGCAGGTTCACCAATGCTGGTATGCATTAAAGACGTGCAGTGTACGAGTATCCCATCCTCCCCTATGTACAGAAAATCAAAAGTAAATAATACTTGGCTTATGTGCAAATAGCGTGATATACGTGAAAATAAGCGATGATAGTCTAGTGGTTGAGAATCCGACCTTTCACACGGGTGGTCCGGGTTCGAATCCCAGCATGTACCTCTAATTTTTCAAATTATGTGCGTATTTAATCTTAAATTATCATTCGCTTTTCGGTGAAGGAAAACATATTGAGGAAGCCTGCATGCCCAAGAGATTGTAAAAAAATCTCAAGGGTGTGTGAAGTCTACCTATTCGCACTTGGCCAGCGCGGTGGACTATGGCCTAAATCCTTCTCATTGTGAGAGGAGACCCAAGCCCTTTTTACACTTCTTGTCTTGCCCTGGGTTGCTGTATGTCGTACTCGTATATATCTATCAACATCATCATCTATTATAGCCATTACAGTCCCATAGTTGGAATCAGGTCTACTCCAAAAGATTAATGCCCTAATTCACTACGCTGGCCAAATGAGAATTGATAGTCACTTTGAGATTTTTTTTATTTCTTAGCAAGTTTTATTATGTTTTACCTTTACTCTTAATTGCGTTACACGTATTTGACAACCATATACATGTAATTCCGAAAATCCCTGAGGACCTCCTACCTGAGAGAATATATGATACTTTCAATGCAAATCTCTTTGACATTCGGTTTTCTATTGCAGCAGCAATGTAAAGTTCTCATGATTCATCTTCGGATGTGGTAAAACTAAAATACTCTTAAAATATAACATATTCCAATTCAACAATCATAAACAATTATACATATTGAAGAAGCAAACGTGTATGCTGTCCACCAGTTCTACCACCATTTACGATACACTTAGAATAGAATGTAAACAGTCCTGTTTGAAGCTATATTTTTATTAATATTGCACTATAAATACATTAAATTAATAAAACAAGGTTATTACATACACTACCTTGCGTTGGACATGTACATGTCTATGCGTAGTCTGTTGTCAACTGACAAGAGATTATTATCTGTCACTCAATGTTAACAATAATCATTGCCACATACATAGCTTGTTTATTCAAAAATATATAAAAAAACGGATTTGTTTTTATTTTGCTCGAATTTCGAGAACAAGGCGACGACTAGTTAAAATAATTACGCCCTCATAATCCTCCAAGAAGCAATTCTTTTATGAAAATTTAAGTTCTCAGGGGTAGCAACACACATGTGGTCCGCTAACCATCAGGGGTACTACATGGTCGTTTGCTACGTTTATACTATAAAAATGATTTGGGAACTAAAATATTATAACATCGGAAGCACTGATTCGTAAATATTATTATACATGTTACATGCAACGAGCAGTATCATAATTATATTTCCAAAGCCATTTGGCAGCAGTATCTTCCACATTTAACTGAGCAGGCAATTTTATTTGCTAGAGCGAAACGAGCGAGAAGAATATAATAGACACATATTAAGTATTATTCTCGAAAGTTATTTTTTTATCGTGTAAAGGTAGGAGTAGGAAGTATGAGCATGCAGTCTATCTGATGGTAAGTGGTCACTGCCAGCCTTGGGCATTAGTAGTCTTCCCCAAGTACGATTGACCCAAGGTTACAAATACGTTACTACCCTTGAGGTTTAAGATGTTTACCTCGTTTGTAAGTATAGCTAGCAACCACGCCTCTCCAACCCGAAACACAATAAATTGCTTCACGGAGGATTATGAAAGTGGCGGTGGTACCGCTCTGGTTGAACTACATGAGTTCTACGACCTGACAAAAGTTGCGTATAATGTAGAATAATTGGATCAGGATCTGGTAATAATAAGGACTTAAGCCAAAGTCTAACTAACTAATTCATCATACAAGTTGGATTGTTTAAATCATATAAGGCGAGTAAGTTTCAATGCGATACTTTTTTTTACCGTAAAGAAAATTTTTATTTTAGGTCAGCATAGAGACGAGCCTCTTGATGAAAGATTGTTGCCCCTACATTTGCCAGCCCAAAGAAGTCGTTCATGCATCGCCAGCTTTGAAAGAGTGCATTCCTTGCTCATTGCCTTGTTTTAAAGAGCATGTTAGCTTAAATAACAATTTCGAAAACAATTTGTAATAGGATTTCGAAAATTTGGATTTTGTGTTGTACAATCAAAAGTTCTTACTCGAAAGGTCTAAATCTACAAGACTGGATTATCATTGGTTCATGTAGCTAATAGATATAAATAAGTTGTTTGCAGTATTTTTTATCGTATAAAGGTAGCAAACGAGCATACTGTCCACCTGATGGTAAGTGGCAACTGTCGCCTATGGATATGAGTAATCATCCCCAAGTACGATTAAATCATTCAAAGATTTGATTGCTTTACATAGGAATCAATCAAGTTTGATCAAAGATTTGATTGCTTCACGTAGGATTATGAGGGTGGCGGTGGTACTTGCCCGGTTGAACTAAATAAGTCTACCACCTGGCAAAATGGATATAAAATTAGATATTGACTGCAATATCACTTTACTGAGTCATTTGTTTCATTAAAGTGTTGTACATACACATACATCTTTACGCCAAATCTCTAACGGGGTAGGCAGAGAGTATCGAGTGCCAAATGGCACGGTTCTGACATACTTGCCTAGCTTCTTCCACTTTCATAACTTTCCTCATACAAACACGCCAATTAAATTCTTGTAAACTAGTGTTATTTATTTTTAAGTCACATATCAGAAGTGTGTACGCCCACACTTGTTATCTGCCCTTTATTCTCTCTCTGGGCTTAATGCCAACTTTAATGTTCTGATATCGATTTGTATTTCATTATGCGAGGTATTATAATTTCCTATTAGATATGACTTAAATTGATCGTAAATAAAAGGTCAGGTTTCGTCTCCTATTTATTCTTTCACGCGTTAAGATAGTCAGTATTGTGTTAAAACATTACTTCAAAATTATAGGGTGAAAATTAATGATACAAAACTATACATACAGTTAGTTAAGACTTCGTTTTTAATACAATTTCTTAGAGACATTCTTTAGAAAATGTATCTATACCAATGTAATGTTTCATTACATATTGTCTTACTACACATACTGTTTAATTAACCCTCTTATTGTTATACATAGTTATTTCATCTACTTCGAAATATTTTCCAGGACTGAAAATTAAAATATTTTGTATTACATGTAGAGTAATTTTTTTCATAAAAAAACCTGCTAAGTTTTGATTAAAAGAGTTGAATTAAAAACCTTATTGCCTCGAACACTTCAATTCATTCTCTTTGAAAGTTTAGAACCATAAAATTAAAAGTTTAATTAGGTGTTACGCCAGAAAAAAGTTATTAAGGAACTTATAATGACGAAATTCGAAACAAATTGGCATCAGATAACATTGAGTTCATAATATTGTAGTCATTATTACGGGAAACCCTATTAAAATATAATGGTACAATTATTATCTTTATATATCTTTATAATATATATTTTTGGAATTTCAATTCAATGCTTTTTATGGTGTAAAGATAGGAAACGAGCATGCAGCCCGCCACCCTCATGATCCTCCGTGAAGCAATTTTTGTGTTTCGGTTTGTAGAGACGTGGTTGCCGGCTATACATATGCACGAGGTGAACATCTTAGTCCTCAGGGGTAGCAACGCATCTGGGATCAAACTTAGGTATGATTTAATTGTGCTAGGTGTTCTTGTTTTGTGCTTAATGTTCATCGGCGGCAGTGACCACTTACCATCAGGTGGGCTGCATCCTCGTTTGCTACGTTAATGCGATAAAAAAAGAAAAAAATGTTTCTCCTGGGAATTGAATCCGTAATCCTTCGCGTATCAATGTACGCTAGGTTAACGCAACTCGTCTGTCTTAAATCATATATCATTCACGGTAAACAGACTACATTTCCAGGATCAGATTTCAGTAACATATCATTGAACTTTTCTCGTAAGCCACACATAAGCGAGAATGAAATATTTTTTGCGTGAAGGGCAATTTCGTGCCTCCATCCGTTGGGACAGATACAGGCGGCGAGTTGACCTCGACTGTGTTTACTCGAAAACTAGTCGACTTATTCCCCCGTAGTCGTATAAATTGGCAATTATATACGTTTTACAGATATACGTGTCGATAACTATTTCATTTGTCAAGGACTAATAGGCATCATATGGGCATAAAGTTGCTAGAAGCAGATTATTTACTTTCAAAGGTATACTTTATAGTAAAACTAGCTGACACCGCAAACGTTTTTCTGCCATAAAAAAAATGTTTTATGAAAAAATTGTATGCCTATGTTTTATTCTGACGTATAAGCTATATGTATTATTGTAAAGTTTCATTAAAATCCATTCAGTAGTTTTTACGTGAAAGAGTAACGAATATACTTACAAACTTTCGCATTTATAATATTAGTAGGATTAGGTAAATAGATGTGAAGGTGGTATTTTAACTACACATGTAATACCAAGGCACTTATTGCATGTATATGATAGCAACGATTTGTAGTACTGTTTTCTGATCTGAAAGTAAACGTTCCGTATGTTTTTCACTTTTTGTCCCACTTCAATTGTATTTATTCGAATTTGTTACCCCAAAATAGTTTAGTCAAATTTTAATTTTATGTGAAATAATAACTTATACGTCTTACGTTATTTGTTACGTATAGTGTCTTAAAGTGTCATTATACCTTATAATCATCTACTTATTCGATCATCATCCTTATTCCCTATATTCCTGAGTATTTCATATTCACTGTTTTCGTAAAATATTCTTTAATTGCTTTTGAATATTACGTATTTCTCAAAAAGTTATAAACATTAAATTGAAATGTAACTTTAAAATCCTTCTATACTTTTTACATCTATGATGGTCCGTGATATAATAACCGAACAAATGTATTAAAGTAAAATTTTCTCTTTTGGCAATAGATTAGGAAAAAGAAAAAGTTATAAGATGAACCTGTAAATGAAACTGGAAATAGCATATAACACGTTTATATCCATACTAAAATTATAGAATTGTATTTGGTTGAACGTGCTAAACTCGTGAACTATTGGTACGAATTGATTTTTTTTTATTGTTGGAAAGCCTATTTATTGAAGAAGTTTATAGGGTATATAACATCACGCTGCGATCAATTGGAGCGGAGTATCAATGAAAACCAAACAATGGTTGAACGCGCTAAACTCAGGAACTACTGGTATGAATTGATTTTTTTTATTGTTGGAAAGCCTATTTATTGAAGAAGTTTATAGGCTATATAACATCACGCTGCGATCAATTGGAGCGGAGTATCAACGAAAAATATTACGTAGAAAATTTGACCCATTCTCTCTTATTTGACGCAAACTAAGCTGCGCGGGTCATTACAGATAATTCTAGGTCGATTCCTGCTTTTGTCAAACAAAAATCTAAAAAATACAAAAAATAAAGTAATCACGCGAGCTCCGCACATAGCTGTCATTTCATATCATAGACTCGTTTCCATTTCAATTATTCATACGGATTTGAGTGTACACGTAGAGGAAATGTATGACACATATTCATAAAATAAATCTGTTGTGGCCACATAACTTTGATTTCCATTTATTACAGGTTTTATAAAGGGAGATTTGAAGCTCGCTGAGGATTTTTACGTATGTTATGCGATATTGTCGCCTGTATCCTGTGTTTTTTTATTGTTTAAGACTTGTCCTTAGTAAAATTTTATAGAAAAACATTGGTATGAAAATAGGGAAAGAGTATGAAGTCGGCTGTTATGTTTTTAAACCGATTAAATATTACTCGAAGTTTACTGCCGTCAGGACTTTAATATCTGTCATCATGTCGTTACAGTCGTTTCAGTAATGAATTTGTCGGCTTTTAACAAAGACATTAAATTTAATTGTTAAATCTGTTTGGCTTTTCCTTTATTACTCCACAATTTTAGAAAACGTTTCGTGGTTATCTTGTGGAGTTGTCATCATGACTTTGATACCATGATTTCAGTTTCTACTTATAGTACTATCTAGGTATATTAATAATAAGATATTAAGACAACTTCCTTCAAGATTTTTTTTATCATGTAATATTAAATATAAATCAAACCATTTTGATTTGTATAAGTTAATAAACGCTCCGCACGCCCACAAAATATTTACATAAATATTGCTATATCATCAAGGTCTTAATTATGTTGTAATAATATTAACATAATTGTGCAATAAATAAATCATTTTATTTCAAAAGTATTCCGAGAGCGTGACAGATTAGATTTAATTTAATTATAGGGTTATGTTATACGCTTACTCTTTAGGAGCTTATATTTTTTTTTAATTGGTACTTTAAATCAAAAATATACAGTGTCATTTTACTTTATTTAAGCTCACGTGATTCTAGAAACACGCATTGCTCCTTTGATTCCACCTTAGCGTTTAGGTATCAAAGGTAATATATGAAATTTCAGGTATAATTATTTATTTAGGTTTGGTAATAATTGTAATAAAAAACACTGCATGCTCGTTTGTTATTTTATATTGAATGCTTGCAATTTTCATACATTTTAAGCGACATTTTTTGGTGATTACGCTTATTTTGAATAACTGAACCCAGTTTCGACTAGAAATTTTAATTTTATTAATAGTATCTACAATATACTATAAATAAACTTAAAATAAGAAAACAACCAAAACTTACTTATTTCAATAACTAAAATTACAAATATATTGAATGTTGTTAATTGATTAAAGTACATTGCGTTTCATATACGACATATTTTCCACGCAACCATTAATACTTATTACAACATACTCGCTAAGAAACTTGTCTCATACCGTAAAACTTTCCGCCCAGCCTTCAGCGGCTACACAATGCGATCGCAGTGTTTCTCCATCGAACTAACGCGAAGCGGGCACGACGGCCGGCGGCTACGGACCGCGCTGTCGAACTGCCGGCTACGGGCTACGCGCTACGTGCTACGACTTGCACTAGAATAGAGCGAATATGTGGCGCGAAGACGAGTAGGTGAATAGACTCCGAATATTATAAATAGGTAAGTTTAAGGTCGGTTCACAATGTCGTAAAAACAACAGTGTTTAATGCCATCCATGACATCTGTGATAAACTTCGAATGGGACTGTTCTAAGGGACTTTTATTCTTAAATGTTAGCGTATAAACAATTTCTAAAATACATATATATTTTTCTAATATACATATTTAAATGCAGAGTGGCATTAAAATGATTTGGACGAAACAGGAATAATTCTAAAACTGAAATACTGTAAATTCTTAAATGCCGAAAAATTGATGGTCTCCATCGAACGACTGAAATAAATAATATATTATAATCTACGTGTATAGCTTATTTTTCTTAGACATTGAAATAGCCAATAACCTACTCAATAATAGTCAAGAATCCATTTAGGTACTTACACAAATGGATTCTTGAACATTCAGGTTAAAAAGAAAACATTGTATATATATTCTACAATATCAACCCCAGTAGGATTAAAAACCTATTCAAAGTACTCATTAATACCTACGTATTACCTAAAAGCACTAAAATTTAAAATAAACCGCACAACTACTATAATTTCAATTTCATTCCTATTTTATATTCGTGATGGATTATTTTTATATAAAATAAGCGGAATCATAAACGTGGATATACCCGCGGATTGGAGATGAGAATATTATTATGGCTTGTTTAATGCTGGACACATAAACGTGACGAGAAAACTTTAGCGTTGTGCCGAATGCGGCTTCCGAGACAATATTTCTGCGACGCAGTATTGAATAAATCTGTAATGTAAATACGTTGGAGTGTTTTTAGATTCAGATAATTAGTAGATCATTACAATCAACTAATTATCATATAAACATTTTCTAACAATAGCTGTTGTTTGAAATTTATAACGGAGTATCATTAAGTTGATCTGGCCGGTAATGAGTAGACATATGGCTAAATTCTCGAATGTTCTCGATATAAAACACTGTATAACAATTTTGTGGTCATACCCATTAGGATGGGAAACATCTTAAAAGTACTTATTGATACGCAATACCTAAAAGCACTAAATTCGAAGATAAATCCTACGAGTACTAGAAATTGAATCTCATTCGTATTTTATATTTGAAAATTGTGTTATTGTTTTATTTTTATATACAACGGATTTACAGACTGGAGATGGGAATATTATTATGGCTTGTTTAATGCTGGACACATAAACGTGACGAGAAAACTTTAGCGTTGCGCAGAGTGCGGCTTCCGAGATAGTATTTCTGTGAAATAATATTGAAAAAATCTGTAATGTAAATACGTTGGTGTGTTTTTAGATTCAGATAATTAGTAGATCATTAGGATCAACTAATTATCATATAAACATTTTCTAACTGTAACTTGAAATGTATAACGGAGTATCATTAAGTTGATCTGGCCGGTAATGAGTAGACATATGGCTAAATTCTCGAATGTCCGAGATAATATTTCTGTGAAGTAATATTGAATAAATCTGTAATGTAAAAATGTTGGTGTTTTAGTTATGGTTTTAAAATATTCGCTATGATTTACGTGTTTTGTAAATAATTAAAATATGTATTTTTATTTTATATTCTATGTATTTCGTTTATAATGTATTAAATTTAATGATATGTTGTATTTTAATAAAAAGTTAAGAAATAGTATACTGAATGTTATTAATACACCTGACATTACTACGATTTTTGGAATTGTTGTTCTACTTATTCATACAAATCTGCCCACCTTTTTAATACCTCGTTTTTATATATGTTGTTAATATGTGCAATGGAGTGTCTTACCGGGGATTGAACCTAGAACTTTCTTACCCGAACAAAAACTTGCTGTTGTTTCGCGAATATCAACTTTACGGAGCGGTATATTTCCATTATAATATTGTTGCTTAAAAGTGCAAGTCATAACCGTTATGTTTTAGCTGCTAAAATATATAAAAGTAACATGTCAGAACATTTCAACATGTTTGGCTAAAATGTTCCGTTGTTGCGTACAAAATTTAATTTGTCCAATTAATTAAATTTGCTACAAAATTGTTTCTATTTCGCCATCATTAATTTACGTCACGAACCAGCTAGAAAATGTAGCTCTTAAATTGCGTAAAGAATATTAGATATAATACTGTAATTAAACTATTTTTTCTAGACATCATTATTATTAATAACAATTTGTTATTTATAATAACATTTAGTTCTGAAGGGTTAGTAGGATGTTATACAACAATTATTAAATGTAGAATTCACAGCGCTTACCTATTTTTATTCATTTCCACGTCTGGAAAATTTCCTTTATGTATATCTACTTAGGTGAGGTTCCGTTGACGTTCTGTCTATAATAATGTTTTCATAATGATCAAACAAGTACTTACTAAAGTGAAATTACCAGAAACAGTGTACCTATCTAAATATATTATGTGGTATAGGTATCCTTTCCTCTTTCTTACGATATGTTAATTTTAATCAGTGATTTTCTTTGTTATACTGTAAATAATTAGTAGTACTTTAAATTACCTATAACCATAAATACCCATTAAATAGACGAATTAATAAAAACCTGTAATCAACTTCAAAATCAAGTTACAGATTTATTATTAAATAAGTTTCTTTTTTGAAATATAAGTGTTTTTCGTTGAACGATACAAAATGCGATGGTACCTACTGCATGTATGTTTTCACATAAAACTTCAAAAAAGTCTACTTTATATAACTAGTCTACTTATATACTATATACTAAGAAGTGTGTATTGCGGACTATAACCACATTTAGCAAGCAATGATAGCCTAGTGGTTGAGAGACCGACCATTCCCACGGGGGGTCCGGGTTCGAATCCGAGCACGCACCTCTAATTTTTTAAATTATGTGCGTATTTAAACTTTAATAATATTTTGCTTTTCCGTGAAGGAAAAAATCGTGAGGAAACCTGCATGCCCAAGAGATTGTAAAAAAAATCTCAAGTGTGTGTGAACTCTACAAATTCGCACTAAGCCAGCGCGGTGGGTTATGGCCTAAATCCTTCTCATTGTGAGGGGAGACTGGTGTCCAGCAGTGAGACTATTATGTGTCGTGATGATGAGCCACATTTAAAGTAATTTACAGAATCTATTACTGTATAGATACTAGTTACTTTACCTTATACCTTTGGAATATAAGGATAGAAAAGTTTAACAGAATTCGCTAGGAGCAATCTATATATTCGGACTTGTTAAGGCTTTACCTGCAGTTCCTCTAATCCTTCTTACAAACTCAATCTTACCTCGTCCAATGCACAGAAAAAAGATAAAAACACACAAAGTAATTTTGAACTTCGAAGAGTTCTCTTAAAGGGAACTGAAGAAATGGAATAGTGATACCAACTCTATTAAAGAAATCTGCACTTTAAAATGTATTTTAAAGACTGAGGAGTTTCCTTCTTATTACGAGACAGTTTCTTTGACAACTTTGTTTTATTAGCTTTTCTTGAATGTAACTAACAATGTTGTGAGAACTAGTAATTGTCCATTACTATATTTGTTATACTAAACTACGAGTAAACCATTCAAGCTTAGATCATTTAGTTTGTGTTAACGTGTCCAATACATTTTTCATTTGCGTTCCTCTCAACTTATTTAACTAATTTGTCGTTTATACCCGCCATATTTTAAAATATCACAGTAAAAAAGTGATGTAAAGAAGCTGAACTAATTAAATTCGTTTCTAAAGGGATCAACTAGAATTGAAGCAGCATAATGAAGTATGCATTAGGATTTACTGTGAGGACTAGGATTTGAGATACTTTTGACTCCCACCCCTCCGTAGAGAATTTAATATTGGGTAAGTAAAGTATACTTAGCTTCTTTCATCGTTATAATGCATTTATTTCAAATCTTAAATTATTAATATTTTAATAGGACTCGTTAGGTAGATTTGGTGTAGTTCAATTTGGGACATACTACTGCCACCCTCATAATCCTGCGTGAAGCAATTCTTGTGTTTCGATTTGGAGAGGCGTACTTGCCGGCTATACTTATCTGTGGTTAATCTCAGGTACGATTCAGTCTTAATTGGTGATGATAATAAAGTCCATGGGCGACAGTGACCATTTCCCATCAGGTGGACTGCATGCGCGTTTATTACCTTTATAGGATAAAAGAATAGAGTAAATATTTTCACGGGTACCACTAGCGAATAACAATCAATCAATGTTTAGTTTACGGTCTATACTGAACGCTAAACATTTGCTAATAGAAGTCCTTTGTAAGGCCATTTATTTTGTGATCCAATTGATTTTAAAAACATTTTACGATACCTCTAATGAAATGAATGTTTAATAAATAAAATTGCTAATTGAAGTCCTTTATAAGACCATTTATTTTGTGATTCAATTGATTTTAAATAAATTTTACAATATCTCTAATGAAATGAATATTTAATAAATAAAATAATCAAATCATTTTGGTAATTTATTCAAGCAACTTGCATTCCAATCTGCAGACTGTTCCTTAAATTAAAAATATAATTGGGAAATTTTCCCGTCATAAAGTTTTGAAACGAAAGTTCTTCTTGAAAAACATGAATAAATAATATTCTTTTGAATCTTACGAAATGAAGGAGGTCAAATCTTTGATTCTGTCGTCTAAAAGATTGCTTTTAAAGTACAAAAAGTATACAAATTTTAAAACAGCTATACCTCACAAATTACTAAAAGGCTCATTAATAACATGTCAGGAGTACAAAATGTTACGAGTAGTGCATTTTAAAATTAATGACTTTAAAAGCTATCAATTTGTCAAATAAAGTTCTGTGTTAAGCTTTGTTGGTTAATTATATTTAAAAGGACCATTTTAAGTTCAAATTTAAAAAGATTGGTTATATATAATATGATTCTTATATAATTAAAACAAGAAGGTACTTATTTGAATTTATAATTAAAACAAGAAGGTACGAAAGATCCGATATATTATATAACGACTTGATCTACGCCAATATACCTACCTCAGTGCGTATTATGAGCTACTGACAATCTACTAACTGGATACCCTTTTTACAAGTTTATATTTAACTTGCTATGTTCCTATGTTCCTTTGGGTGTAAATTTCGTATATTTACTTAATCCATTTGATAATGCATGTTATGTTTATGGTAGCCCCAGATGGCAAACTAGATATTTAAAATGTACTAGATACTAGATATATACGAGTATGTTGATATCTGTTTCGCTCAAAGGTTGACTGGGAGAGAATGCTTTAAGCATTAAGTCCGCCTGTTGTACCACTATGTTTTTGGTATAATAAAGATTAAATAAATAAATACTAGATATGTTTTTAATGTACTGTAATGTGTCAAATGAAAAGATTTGCTAAGAGAATAAGAATAAGAAGAATATGAAAAATAAAATGACGTTACACTATCCAACATGGCAAACTCCCAAAATGGTAATCAATTTTTTTTATGAACCCCTAAATAACACGTATAAATTTTAAAGATGTTTTGTAAAACGTTTTATTATTCATTATTAATTATAGCATTCTTTTAATTAAACATTTCTTTTAATATTGAGCTAATTTCATTTTTCGACCCCAATATTCAAACATAAACGAAATTGCGCTTAAACTCGAGCACGTGAAATATTAAAAATGCATTATGTAAATGTTTCACTTCAAACAACTCAAGTATAAACATTATGAAACCACGAGATTTTTTTGCTACCATTCATTACTCCTTCCCGGTAAAGTTCCAGTTTAATTGTATTTTTAAAATGGCAGTGTTATTTCCTAATCCATAAAGTACTTTATTATTTATACGCATTTCATTAAATTTTATTCTGATTCACAAACGATTTTTTTTCAAAAATTAATGACTGATATAAATATCACCTTGCTTAGCTTGTTTGTCTTTTTATGTACCATACTGATAAATACGTACTATTCTAATGCGTACTGTGGGGACAAGATATTACAAAGTAAATTGCAATAAACTGTGGATGTACCACAGGCTATTGCAATGCATGACGAAAACTACATCTTTTAACTCTTATTACGTGTTGTCCGAATTGTCCATTAGGTCTTATGTTATCAACCATTAACAGTCGGAATCAACGAATCACCGTCGACGTCAAAATATTAGCATATCTACTTGAAATTTAGTCACAAGCAGTAACCCATCCAACTCGCGACCGCGACCGACATTTCTTAACTTTGTAGATTGGTTACGATCTGCATAAGCCGCGGCTATGTGCACTGGTGGCAGTAACTACCAAACTGGGTCACGTTGCGAAGCGTGACAGCGGATTGATGCAAATAGTATGGTGCCTATGTATCTACATTGTCTTTATATATTTTTATTGTCAGAAACAATAGAAGAGTCTCCGAAATCGGCGTGTTTGTATGAGGAGAGTTATGAAAGTAGAAGAAGCTAGGCAAGTATGTCAGAACCGTGCCATTTGGCACTCGATACTCTCTGCCTACCCCGTTAGGGATTTGGCATGAAGGTGTGTGTGTGTGTATTTTTATTGTGTAAAAGTAGCCAATGCACCCCCGTCTGTCGACATTCATAATCATCTACAAATACGATTGAATGTTACCTGATGTTGACGACAGACGAGTGAGGAATACCTAGGGATTAAAATTTTCGCCTTACGTATATAATATTAGTGTAAGTATAGCTCTCAGCCACGCGTCTTCTAGCCAAAACATAAGAATTGCTTGGCAGAGGATTTAAAGGTGGGCGGTGTTACCTTCCCAGTCGAACTAAACAAGTTTTACCACTTGGCAAATATAATTGTTCTGTTAGTCAAAGTACAGCATAGTCAGTATTTAAAACGCATTAAGGAGCTACGTTTTATTCACTAGTTAAGTTGCTTTTTAGGTGGAATCTTACAATCAGTCACGCGATATGAAAATGATGCATTTTTACATTCTTTATTTTAAACCTGCTGCCCATGACTTATCTCAACTGTTCAGCCATTGAAAATGCTGGTCAATGAACAAGACCTTTATATACCACCAGAAAAGATGTACTCGTAAAACATCAAATGCGACATTAATATTTTTACATGTTTTCTTAATCGAGAAATGTTTTTACAACGTAAATGAATATTTGGAATTATAATAATTATATAAAAATAAATATATACATTATACATATACCAGAATAAAACCATATCCATAATTTAAACTGATTGTTGTATGTTATGGAGTTTCTTTCGCTGTTTCTTCTCCATGGCAAAAACCTGTGAAACGGGCACATGGCAACTTGTGAAACGGTAGTAAGTGTTAGGTGTCCCCAAACCGTTATCGCGATAAACTGCTCCGCACACCACCAAAACACTACAATATGCAAAAAACTTAATGTATAAATATTGCTATACTGACAAGGTCTTAATTATGTTGTATATGTAATTAACATAATTGTGCATTAAATAATTTCATTTCATTTTAAATAAATTATTATTTCATTACATAGTTTTCCCTCTTTATTTGATGAAACTTACTCAATCTGTTTTAAATATCAGGCTTAAATAGGTATTAACTACCCATTATGATCTCTGCTTTCCTCAGTTGTTCAGCCATTTGGAATGCACGTCACGGTTGGTGACCGATCGGTGGTATTAACTGCTCCAAACTGGGTCGTGTCGCGAGCCGTGACAGCGGAATCGATGCAAATGCTACCGAATGGAATTGTTGTGTACCCATTCTCTATATTGTTTTGTTCATTAAAGCAGTAATTGTCCAGAGGTTTGAGTCCATTTAACAGGTTATTTTTGTAATTTTATTCAATTTACGCCTCTGTGCGTCTCAGCAATTTGGTCATTTATCCAAAGTCACAGTCGAAACTTAATGAAACACGGTCGCATAATCATGAAATACCATGGAAAAGATCTCAACTGAAATATATTGCATTAGATTATTTTTTTATCTTATAAGCCCAGCAAGCAAGGCCGCAGTTCACCTGATGCTATGTGGTCATAGTCGCCCATAGGTATTTTGCGATCAACCCCAAGTAAGATCGAAGACTTCTAGAGGTTGACCACAGGTGATTTGCTACCACTAAAGACGAAGATGTTGGCCTCATGTGTAAGTGTAGCCAAACTTTCCAAATCCGAAATACAATAATTTATTTACGGAGGAGTACGAAAGAGGCGGTGGTATCTCCCCGGTCGAACCATACTAAGTTCAACCTCTTGGCATACTTATGTAACACAACAGCTAGGTTTCTTTTCTACTTTCATTCCCCAAAACAAAAACAGCCTTCTGGGTATGACATAGAATACTGGCCTATTTAATAATTTTTGTCGAAAATCAAGATATAGTTTTAAGAAAAATGACACCAGCAATTATGTAAATCGCACTCGATTTACATAATTGCTGGTACTGGTTACTTTTTGCCCTTTTTAACAGGCTTTTAAAATATTCCCAACCACTCGATTTTTTTTATTCCCGTATCGAACGGAATTCCATTATTGGGTCTCCACTGTCCGACCGTACTATCTTTCACAGAGCTCTAACACTTGAACCGCAACAGATTGTATTTGAATTATTTATAGAATGTATATTACTGTAGCCACTATAACAACATATACTAAAAATAACAACGTTGTTTACTAAAGTCATAGAATATCACTATAAATATTCTTGTAGAACCAAGCCATTAATATAACCATTTAGCATTTCAACTTTCAGATCCATCTTTTGAAAGTATTTACAGAACTCTTCTTGCGCGAGTTCTACCCGGACCTTTTATGTTTAGACGTACGAGTATATTCAAGTCTTTGTGAAAGACTCCATTCGTATTATAATTTTATTGTATAATAATACACCTGTGATATATTTATCATATTTTTAACTTTCAAGACTATATCAGGATGGTAAAATTCCAAATATATAGCAGTTTGTTGTCGTAGAATATAACAACATGTTATTATTGGATCACAAATGTTGGCCATATTGTTCAACTTCATAGTTTTAGTCGTCAATTGGGTATTCATGACATGTTTCGGGGTAATTTTACTTTACTCACGGCATCAAAATACATGTCACAAACTGTCTTAGTTAATTTAACAGGGCATAAAGTTCAACAATTATTTTTCGACATTTGCATATTAATTCGTAAACAAGTTCGAATTATGCACGGTATATCTTCGATGTTACATATTATCTGTTTAATCTATACTTATAAAATGCTTTGTCCTCAATGACTGACTGATGGATCAACGCACAGCCTAAATTGCTGATCGTAGAGACCTAAAACTTGGAGGGTGTCTTCTTTGTATGATAAAGGCATCTGATAAGAAAGGATTTTCTTTAACAGAATTGATGGAAGACGTATTTCATATTTTATTGAAACTCATCGCCTAAGGGACTAAAAAGTTATAATTATATGGCAGAACAACGTATGCCGGGTCGTCTAGTTAATAATAATAGACACAGGTCAATTGCCGCTAAAAGAAACCCAACTTAAACGAGTATTTCAGACGTAGAATGTATACGTAAATATGCAAAGTACTGTGTACTTGTGTAAAATAGGCAATGTTGTTTACAATTCATGTTAGTATTGAAAACTAGACAATGATTTAAATTGAGTTGAGCAAGCTTAATTTTGTGACCAATTTTATCGATGCGTCATTTAGTATCGATATTAAGCAATATTTTTATAGCTCACGAAACATTAGGCATGTCTTATTCACATTAAATAAAACAAACATATAAACTGAGTTTAAAAATTAGGACATAAGCCATCTTTGTGAAATTTAACTTGAAATTACCTTTTTTTACGTAGCAGAATTATATCACTTTCTATATTCATTTAGGTGTTTATTTTATTTTACTGCATAGAACTTGCTTCAGTGCACGTGTGAATGAGTGTTTATTGTAGAAGCGATTTATTTAACACACCGTGTATTATGATGAATGGAGATCGATAGCGAGGATCAAATGATATATGTCCCGTGCGAGCTCACAAAATCTCATGTTTTTTATGGTGTTACATCCTGCCTCTGTCATTAATTGCATGAACAACTTAATTGTATGTATATTTCGTCTCTTGTAGTAAAAATAACAAATATATATCTATAATATTAGTAAAACTGTTGTATACAGTTCTTCAAAGCTGTTCTGTTGTTACAAAGATAGAAGTCAGAAGAAATACACAGTCATTTAACAAAACCGAAGCACACTTTCTTCTGAAAATACCCTTCGAAGGACGATATTTTGAAATACAATTTAAGAAATGTAAACCGATTTCAATTTAAGAAATTTATTTTATTGGTATACGAGTATATAATGCATAACAGAGGAAGATATTAAGCGATAATGATTTAAAGCGACATGTAATAACTGATTATGCTTCATTTTCTTCAAGAAATCTTTGTAAGAATTTATATAAATCATAAATATGCCATAAATCGGTTAAATTTGTAGTATCATTATACGTATTAAGGCCACAATGAACTAGCCTATAGCTACCAAAAGAGTAAAAGTCCTAGCCTTACCCAAATATATTTAACATATTTTAAGCCGTAAAAGCGATAATACCTCAATAAATCTAAATAATACAATTTTAATTACTTCATCACAAAATGCATTGGTTACCGCTCAACATTTTAAATTTAATTTATAATTACATTCATCGTCTTCTAAGAACTTCTTTATTGTACATAGAAATTACAATTTTAAATGAGCGTGTGGGCTAAGAAAAGGCCATTATCTAGTATGACTAATACTACGCTTGGTAATCAAAATGTAAATGCAGTGTACCCAAAAAAGCTACTTTTTACATGACACACTTTTTGTAAAGCACGATAATAAATGAGTCTTTACGGATCATATATTCTTCATATCTTTATATATATATTTCTTGTGTGCGTGTGTACTCACTGAACTCCTCCTAAACGACTGGACCGATTTTGACGAAATGTTTGTGTGTATTGAAGGGGATTTGAGCATGGTTTATTCATAATTTGGTCTACTGGAAAATGTTTTTTTAATTAATTTTTAATTTCTAAGTAGTTATTGATTTCTGAATGTTGTACATTAGGTCCGACAGACTGCGCCACCATCGCAGTGTCAAATCTGTCATGCCGACACCTGGCTGCAATCAGATTGAGAAAAATATTTTGTTACTAGCTGTGCCCGCGGCTCCGCCCGCTACCCCACCTTTTAGGGGTTGAATTTTTATGGCCTAAAACACTGCCGGGGATCGTCTCGACAGATTAGTCAAGTTGGTATCAAAATCCGTTAAGCCGTTTTTACGTGATGCGCGGTCAAA
>DWNR01000329.1:0-21178 GCA_018250455.1 Polygonus leo | reverse complement strand
GTGTTGCACCGCTCTCTTCCACTTCATGAGCAGACCTCGGTTTCTTCAGTCGTTGATTTTCAAAGAAATCAAAAAGGCGATCTTTAAAAGACTCAGTCAAGTTGATCGACTTGCACATTTCTCAAGTTGAAGATGTAGTAATGGCAATTACTGCGCTTGAATCATCTATCGCTCTACATGTAGTTATATTTATGAAATCGAACTCTTATAGGGATTTATGGGGCCATATGGCGGGCACCCCGCTAATATCGCATGTTCGCAAGGGGGGTGCGAAGAGGGGGAGCACTGGCAATGTGCAAGCGAGCGAGCAAGATTGGCGCCAGCAGCGTGCGCGCACCGTCGGGCGGTGAAAGTGCGCCGCGGAACGGGTTTGTGCGCGTGACCCGTCCGAGGACACGCCGCGAGACCACTCCGCCATACGACGTTCCATCGAAAATGGGAACACCCGCCTGAAGTTCCTCTTGAAGCACCATATCGATTGCTCATTGTCTTTATCCTTCCCACAACAGTTCTTACTGAATTATAAAACGCAACTTCAAACTTAATTAAACTTGGCTAAAGTACTGACCACTTTGTACAGAACGTAAAGCATAATGTACTTACACACTAAAAACGCAAGCGAAATTATCCACCGAAACTTTACAGTATCGTGGACTTTCTTGATAGCCTTGTAAGTACATTGCATCGACGCAGCCGGCACAATCAGAATAGGAAACGAAGATATTATGAAACCCGACAAGGCTGGTAAGCGCATTAAGTAACTTGGAAGACTAAAAGTCCTATTGACTGGAGCAAAGTAGGTACACTTGACGGAGATTGCAGTGTAGGAGCCAAATACTTTATGTAGAGTAGTTGTAAGGTCCAACATTTCAAGTTATGCTACATTTAGTAAACATATATTAAAATTAACTTTTAAACGTGTACTGCAATATGTTAGCATTTTGAGGTCCACTGCTGGACAAAGGCCATCCTTATTTGGTGCCATCCTGTCCCTTTTGACTGTAGGAAAAATATATATTCCTACCTTTTAACAACAGTGCTTGTGCTGTACATCAGGTGCACTATAACATAATTTGATGAGGTGTTGTATTGTAATTTTACTATAGTCCGGTGTAACACTACACCTGGACTATTTCGTATCAATAACTTCCAGAAGTTGGGCTCTGCCAATTATTGATATCTCGCAGATGCATAGATGTGGAGGATGTGGTAATTTATAATTGCTCTAAGTAAATTAAGTTAGGCTTAAATAAAACACTTTAAAGCTGTTTACTAAAATCACTGTAAATTGTAAGAGAACAGCCTAACACTTGTCACCACAATTTGCAGCTGTTGCAAGCGACAGTCACTTGCAGCTGGTGATTATCACAACTGATCGACGGAAAACACTTTTTACAGGAATTTGGTATTTTGGGATCATACGATTTATAATTCTATCAATCACCGTTGACCAATGACGTAAGGCCGGTACACTATAAATTCTGTATCCAGCAGGTCAGTAGAAGACTTCATGATTGTGCAATGTCACATATGTGACGTCATGCGCACTAATTATGCCTCATTAGTAGACGTCCAAGCACTGCAGGTACCACTTATTATCAGGTGCTTCAGATCAGACCGAATTGCTGGAAACAGCGCATCGGGTTACGTAAAAATACCATTTCGGCTAAAAAACCCTGCTACGGCATAACAAACACCTATCCGCTGCAGGCATTATCATGAGATGACGTCGTGCGCCTGTTTTTGCCGCGTGTGCCTCGGTGCGTGACGACTAAAAGCTCATTTATACACTTTTTACGGTCTCGAAATACCAAGTTTTTTTATCCGTGATCTCTTTAGGATTATTATGTACGTGGCTGTATAAAACCATGTAATTACTTTGTATTTGCTGGTGATTTAGGTAAAAAGTTTTCGTCTAGATAATTTGATTAACTGCCCCTGAAGTTGGAATATTCTGCAGGTCGTATTTATTTTTCAATTCGAAGCTGTAAGGCTAAATAATATTTTATATTTGCAATCGGACGGTAATCTAAAACGATAACTAATAACCATAACGAGATTTAAGATTATTTACCTTTTAAACATTTTTGTATAGTTTCTTTTTTTTATTCTTGAACATCATGAATAGGTACAGTTGTTTAGCGCTGAGTTAATATATTTAAGATTCTATCGTCGCAATTATTAGATTTACCAAGACTGAAACAACTCGACAAATGCTATGTTTAATGTCGTTCATTGTTAAAATCTGAGAGAAAGTACGTTTCAACAAATAAGCAAATAAATTATCATCTTAAAAGAGCATTACAGTTTTGTTGCTAGCCCATTATATTTTGTTCGAACAAGAGCATCGTTCTGAATTTATATTACACATTATCTTGGTAGGAAGCTAGCGGTTTGAGCTACTGCGCTTCATAAACTTATTACTCGTCCGTCACACATTCTTGCCGGATGAAAGACGAGTGGGCACGGCATATCTATTTTTTTATCGAACGAAAGAAGCAAACGAACATGCAGTTCATCTAATGATAACTGGTCACTGCCGTTTATGGACATTAATAATCATCTCTAGGTACGATTGTCTCGTACCGCTTGACCACAGATGGGTTGCAATGCCTGTGTACTAGGATGTTCGCCTTGTGTTTAAGTATAGCCGGCAACCATGCCTCTCGAAACCAAAACAAAATAATTCCTTCATGGATTATGGGGGTGGCGGTGGTACCTCTCCGGTCCAACTACATGAGTTCTACCACTTGGCATATCTGTTAGAATTATTCAAAGTATTTTTTATAAAATCTAATACTGATATCGACAGCTGGTTCACCGTGCCGTTGGCCTGCTCACCAATGCGTGCCGCCGTCAACCGCCGTCGCACGCAAACGAAAAATAAGCACGATAACTTATCTGGGTGTACCAGATCTTGATAATAAAACTCCGCCTAAATAAAACAATTTCAACGATGTCCTAGTATAGAATTAATGAAGTGTTAATTTGTAACTATGGATTTATACAATCAGTTTAGTTTCGCGCCTGATTGTAGAGCGAACGATTACAATAATCGGCGGACGCAAATAATGCGTCCATACTAAAAAAATGCATTTAATTGTTAAGCCGTTGGAAGATGCGCTCCGTTGGCGAATTCAGTGTCCTCGAGACGAACGATGGAGTTCAACGACCCGCCGTTCATCTTGTGCCCGCAAAAAATGCACTGCCCCGTCCCACGCCGAACGCAGCACTCACACTAATGCAATTATTATTTTGTACGAACACTCGCCGAGAACAAAGTTACCAATCGCCGCACGTGTAACCGTATACCACACCTCTCGTACCGGCACCAGATTAAGCTAAGACACACCAATGTGCGCTGATCACGCCATCTTCTTTGGATGTTGTTAATGCGGATTTAGAAGACTGACTCGTGCCGAAAAGTATTAGAGCTCTAAATTTAATACGCTTTGGCTACGGGAAAACAGAAACATTGTATTAGATCCTACACTAAGGATTTAATGTATAAATTCTTGTAATCCTTTAAAAATATCATTACATACATTTGCATATACTTAAAGCGGTTAACGATCTAAGCGGAGAAAATCACAGACGCATATCAATGCATTTTCTCCCTGAGAGATCGTAACATGACATCAAAACGGTTATTTCCAATCCGTCATATCTCATTCACGACAAGTCGTTCGCAATCTTATCTAAGGAGTTAAATAGGCAATTGTTGAACGATAAACGAGCTGGCGGGGGTGCGCCCACGCGGCTCATCTCCACATCAGTTCACTGCGCACGCGTCTCGCTTCCTGTATCATTAGGATCACGGGCACCCACCGAAAGACTACTTTTGTTACTTATAGGCACGGCATAAATCACGTCTAGTTACGTCACCGGTACATCATCTTCATAAATAGAAACGATTATCGAATGTTTATATTGTGGTCAAGCAAAAATGATGTCAAGTTGGGTTCGCTTGAGGTAAATAACAACTAAATTCTCAGGAACAAAGCGTTGTTAAACAATGTTACTGTAGACATTATTGAATATCGTAGCAAAATTAATTGAGTTCAGAGTAGCAATTAAGTTTTGTAGTTTTTTTTTGAAAAAATAAAAGAAATCACGGCGGAACAATACTAACGAGCTGAACAAGAGCGATGATCGGCTAGAAGCAGTTTGCACTACATTACATAAATTTGGATGATACCGTTTTGAACGCGATTTCGCCAACGAAGATACTCAAATTCTCGGTCGACTGCCGCCGTGTACACACACCAATTAAGTTGAATTAAATATACGAAGAATTTAGAAACTGGTTAGCTTCCTTGGAGCGCATCGACGTAATTGGCTTACCGCGCGGGAAGCACGAAGGCATCATTTGTGATTTATTTATTACTTTTTCTCCGTTAAGCTGACAGTCACACTTCAATGAGAATAATATACAATTCCTGATGTTTTTCCTTTGCTCTTATTTAAAAATGTTGTTGCCGGGTTATTGGAGAATCAAAATATTTCACGGTTCGATTAATCCATGGATTAGTAAGCATTGTTTAATTTTTTATACGATATGATAGCATATATCACCATAAGGAGTATATTCCTATTTTTACTTGGTCATAATAACTTATGGCATCAGCCAAAATATAAACTTTAGAAAAATAATATTCACATAAGATGAACAATAAGCCAAAAGGTCTAATACGAGCATACCTACCATAAGAGGCATTAAATCAATGCAATTTTTTTCCCGTCACCATTACAGAAATTGGAGACCATTAAATTTAGCGAACTTATTTGGCAGACCTTGCTGTGTACCCCACAGAAGGACGTCGAGCCAGCTTTCACGCAATTTTGGCATTGCTTTTGTAATACCCCATTAAAAATATCCATAAGTGCCGAGAGACAATGGACATAAATCCTCTTTGTATGTCTGTTAAAGTCATTTTAATAGTATTAAAACAACAATATTGCTACATTCAAATGTCTGTTCCCAATTAAAAAGGAGAATGTTTCAAGAATATATACATTTTATGACTTTGTAATTTGTAAGAGAGGTTAAGTTGCCACTCGCCTGCGAGGGGCTTGAGCATTGAGCTCTTTAATGATATATTAATGATAGAGCTTCAAGAATAAGTTTTTTCATCTTAGAACGAAAGGCATCTCGGTATTTAAAATTTAAACGAGATATTTGGAATGTTCGCGTATGTGATTTCCGACTTTTCTGCCGAGATGTCGAGATGTACGTTTGCTCTTCTTTGGATGGTTCACGTATTGAATCGGGTTCCAGGTCTGTGACGCGGGCACGGAAATGAAACACTCCTATTGGCAACCATTTATATATCTTCTTTTTTTGTTGTGTAACAATCAGGAAAGGCCCAAGGTATACTCTTACGGAATTTCGCCCATATTTTCCGAAGAGAACGCTCATTTCCATATCTACAACTTCCAAGTTTTTCTTTACTTCGTTATTCCGATACGTCTTCTTGAATACAATAATACACAATGGGTATTCCTTGTAAATGTACGGTTGGTATTGAAATCATAAATGGAAATTTGTTACCGCCGAATTAGCCACCTCGGCGACAATGAGGAAGGCAAACAATTTACATAAATAGGAATAATTTAAAAGCACGAACACTTTCAAATGCAGACCACAAGATTTCCTATGACAGACATCTAATTATAACTTTTTGTAACTGGCTTAATCTGTTCCCTGTCTTAATCCTTACGGCTTCAGCGAGATTGACTAACAATGGCGATGAAAACTTATTTTAATCGTTTCAATGCCATCTGGAAGGGAAAGAATATTAGCTAGAAAGGATCATTTTAAAATGTTTGTAGGAAAGAAAATAGAGAAGATAAGATTGCTAAAGAAGGAAAAAATCACATTTAAAAATAGGTAAAGACAAGTTTTTCTAACAAGAAATAATCCTTTACAAACATTTGATCAAAATCACGGTAAATTATTAAGTTTTTCAATAGTACAAAAGCGTAAATAGCTCTTTATGCCACGCTCTGACAATAAAGATAGCTATATCAGGTTTTTGTAGTTTCGAGCGCCTTTGGCGAAACACAATGTAACCGTAGACACCAATTCCATCCGGGTTTTCAATAGCGCCAAGTATCAGCGTATTGTAAGAGTTGTAACACATTTGGACCGATGTTATTACCCGAATTATTAGCCAAGTAATAAGAAACGCAGCGAGCGGCGGCCGAGAGCGCACCGTGTGCTAAGTGGCTTTTAAGGTCGCTTACCTCATCACACCGCCTCTAGTCCGACTATCTCGATTTATGCACGAATTTAGTATGCCTGCTATGTTTATTTGATCTATTTCTGTTGAATCAATATCATATCGCACCATCAATTAGTATCCAACAAATAAACCAATATCGCAACCTAAATTTAGATCTGATTAAAAAATGCACCATTAATCTTAATATCAATTCTCGTTAGACAAAAACTGTTTCCTATTTCGTGGATATTAACATACAATACAATAAAAATATAATTTTGGAGCGTTTAGTAAAAAATACTGAGTCATAACATTAAAATCATAGACACAATAGATTTGGACCATAAATAAAATGCCAATCATCGTGCCTCTCGGAACCTCAGAAGTAAACACTGTGAATCATAAAAAAACATCAGCATCTAAAAATGTACTTTGCAAGTATTAACTGCATTAAGTAAATATCGGAAGATTTTCTAAGTTTCCTTATGAAACAGCGTGGAAAATTACCAAAGTTTAGAAAATTAATTTTAAATAAATTTACTCGTAGCTTCTGAATATAGACTTTGTATGTTTATTTCGCAGTAAAACATACATAATTCGGCATTAAGATAAGATGTTTAGAAGACAAGTATTAAGTATGTAAATAAAATATTTTACAAGAGTATCATAAGCAAAATTAGTAAAATTGTTATTAGTAACTTATTGCCTTTATATAAAACGTAATAAATGTTTTATCACAGTAATACTTAGATACTATATACCTGTGGTTTTATGTTTCATAGTCTGATAAGCGTGTAGCGCATAATCTTACAGTTAAAGTCGTGTATTAAACAAATTAAACATATGATTAATAGGCAATCTTTATCTAACAAAATCATCACCCGTGGCTGTTTTAATGATTTAGTTTTCAATAAGTTAGTATTGAAAACAGTTAAAACGATGCATTTGTTTATTCCTTCAAAAATAGCGTTTAACTTTCGAGTTTTCGAAGATCTGTCTCCGATTCTATTAGAAGCACGATTTTTGTGATCCTTTGTCGTAGTTGCACGACCAACACCGAGGTGACAATAGAGACGATTTATTTAATGGTGTGTTGAACTTGTCTGTCGACTAAAACCGTACAAGCCAGCCTTATACGAACCAGACACGAATCAAATCAACTCAATTACGTGACCAATTGTAAGGAATTAAGCTGATTGAAAGCCGACCAAATACGTCGTCGTACAGAAAACTTCCGTGTACTTAATCGTTGCAGTCAAGTAGAAATAATCCTATTACATTTTAGAATACGAAATATAAACTGAATTTCTTTCGCAAGATTAAATGAAACATTTTAAGCGCATTAATTATACAAGATTTTGCTAAAGGAATAACATAAATTGTAGTGTAGCTAAACTCAGCTGATTCCAGACATATTCTGGCAATTTTACACTTTGCGAATTCTAGCAGAATCAGAAAGCGCAGTATTTCCAGAATCAAAACACTGTCGGTTAACCTCAGGAGGTAATTCTAAGTTTTTGATGGTTAAATTAGTTAGTGGAGAGCTCTCTCGGTGGTACGGAGCGCAGCGTCGCGATGTGTGCGCTGCGGTTCGACTTGGTCGCCACAGCTCGTAAATAAGGGCGTCTCATTGGGGGCCATTATTAATGAATCTGCTACACCCATCCCCCGTCCCGTGCCAGCATCGCACCCGCTCGGAAGCTAAATAACAGGTGCGTGTAACCCCGTTCGCACAATCTATTTTCGATGTCTTATAACTGTTCAGGGAACTCTCGATGCGTTCTCTCGCTCTAAATATTCATACCATATGCCAGATATTGAGATTTGTTTAGGCGTCATCTGTTCGACATCGCCATCTCTAAATAAATGCGGTCTCGTGTTGGCTTTGCGAACTTTCATTAGCCGTCTGGGAACACTTACTTAGGGGTATCATGTTGCTGGAATTGGGCGCGGAATTTTCACTTCGCGAAAGGAGCTTGTTCAAATAAAAAGGGATTACAACGATATTGGAATTAGTTTTAAACTAAAAAGTAGTCTAGTTTTAAAGTAAGAATAAGAACCTTCTGTTCCGCAAAGTATTTAAGCTATTTGGTTGCAATGTGTTAAGGCAAGAAGTTTTCCGCTTAATTGTGTATACTGAGTTATCTGATGCTTTGAAAATAAAAAGCTCTTAAAGATAGTCATCAATTTAAAAATACAGCAGACAAATGTATTCGACAAACGCAGTATATTTGAAGCATTAAAGTTTTCATAGTGTTGATACAAATTCTCGCTCAAAATAGCGGAATGAATATTTATTCCTAAAACAACCGTCGCAAAAAGTTTAGCGAGCACTGTTCGGTCGGCCTACCGCTTCTGACGTTGCAAAAAGTGCAGATCCCACTGTCATAGAGGACACATTAGTTGTTTTTAAGTCGCTGGAGGGTTGCACGAGGCTCTCCGACAGACGTTCTATTATTTACTTCTCGGAAAACTGCTTTTCATATCAGTAGCAGCGGCCCGCAACGGAGATACACAAAGATGGCGCCTCCGCTACCTACATTAATGCACTTACTTTATGAATGACGTAATCGTAATATTGTTCAGAGCTTGGATTTGTGTTCATGTTTCTCTGCAATCAGTATTGTGTAATGGCTGCGGTACTGTACGACTTTATTCAGCCGGTAGTTGTTAGGTTTTATTCAAAAACTCGTTTAAATATAGCGTCACGAAAGGGCAAGCTAATGTTATGAAAATTTTAGCATTAAATACCTATGTACGGTTTTTAGCAAGGTTACAAAATGAATTCGATTACGGTCAAAGTGGCATTCCTTGCTGGTAGCAAAGCGTGTTAATAGAGAGGAATGGCTGATTCATACGAAAAGTGACGCAAGAGTGTAGGAAATTGTCATTTGCGTCGCTACGGCCTACGCAGTGGCGTTAGGATGACCGAATTGGTTTGATATTTTATAGTGTACGGGTATTGCACATTTGTGTGGGTGAACACCCGCGCAGATAGCTCTATTAGCGGGCTTAGGCAATACTTTCGATGGCGAGGCATTAAGGGTACGTGGAGTAGGTTTAGCTGTAAGAATAGATTCGAAATGTCTCTTCCGAGTCTGGGAACTTCAATTGCAAAATGATCCAGGTCAACATTTCCAGGTCATTGTAACATTTAAATTTTATCGATAAAAATATGTTGTAACTTTAGTATGTTAAAATTACATGATTACTAATGGATGAAAATGATGACATACGCGACGTGTATACGTGACGAATCAAGTATGGTCATACTTAAAGGAATATGACCAAAGTATTGCATACTTTACATGTTGTTATATCTATATTCGGAATAATTTGTACCATATTTCTTTTTTTATGTTGTTGTAATATTTAGTAACGTTTTCCACTTATGGATATTTATAATCATCAATCTTTATAACTCTAACTTCAATACTTAAGTTCTGCCTTTTGCTACTCTACTTAGTTCTCACTAAGACAAATTCCTCTAATATAGTATGTATATATGTACCTTACCACATCTCAAACGTTCTAATTTGCAGCAGCACTTAAGCAGTTAAGTTTAGTAACACAGAAATAGCCGTGACGGTGCTGCCGCCACAGACACTACCACCAATAGTTCTATTTTCACACCCAAGAGATACACAGTATGTTGCAAATCTTATTAAGGTTGCTTGGTGCTTTACTGCGGTGTATTTTGAGTGGTAGTACAAAAATAATAGTCTACTGCCAACATTTCTGAGTACATTCCAGGTGCTTTGTGCCGGTGTCAAAAAAAAAACTAACATAAAATTTTAATTTATAACAGAACCGTATATGGCCTGATAGAAGATTAAGCTCATATTTATAAAGAGATAAACTCGACCCAATTCGCGACACTTGTCTAGATCGCACACACTCGCGCTCGGCGCAGCGTCTATAGCAGTCAGAGGCGTGTTATGATCGCCGCTCGTGTTAATTAGCGTGGTGCTGCTGGTGACGTCACTCGTCTAATTTGATTACACCGGGGCAAGGCCGCGCCGGTTAGCGGGCGCGCCGGCTCGCCGTATTGGACGAAAACACGACGCTAACTAACCACGCTTATCGAATAAAACCACCACAAATTACACCGGACCAAACTGTATTTACAAAGACAAAGAAAGCGCAACCACTGAGTGAGTAACTCGTAACGTAATTGTACGTACTTTATTTAACAAGGCCCTCTATATTGTTGACGGCGTAAGTTCTTTTGTTGATGCCAGATTAGGGCGTTTACGTTTAAACTTCGCATTGTGGCCTTATACGGAACTAACTGCTCTTTGTCATAATTATCATTCATTTTATGACAATAAAACACGTAAATATGGCCTCAATCCACTATTAATCAATTAAGAGACAAATAGCTCTTTTATTGTGGAAGACTTCTGGGTCGAGCATCAATTCAAAGGAGATTCAAAACATTACGGAAAGGGCGCTTTACAAAACCTAGCAACTTGTCTCAGTGGTTCGCAACTGACTGTTGTATTCATTCCCAGAATGAGAAACATCGCCGGAAAATGAGGAAAAGATAGAATTACACCAGAGCTAACTAGCCGCTTCCATTGTTAATAAGCTTTAGAACGCATGAACGCAGAAGGAATTCTCAATTTAAAATGTGTCTTAAAAATTCCGTTACAATTTCTCACATTTCCTCGAATTCTCGTTGTATTCATGAGGGCGATTTGAATTATAAAGTGAGACGCGAGTGCATACAGAGTGCATAAGATACCTTGGCTATGTAAATGAAATGTAGAAGCTGGGAGATGAAAGGGTGTATGTGCAGGTGCCCGCAACGCAACGCATGGGGATCGCGACCGGGTCACGGTTCAAATAAAACGCGTACCTCATTGACCCCTATTAAAGAAAGGGACACAAAGGCCATACTAAGTTAATGTAAGGGACTTTTTATCAATTTGAAAGGTAATAGTACTCTGATTTACTTGTATCACCGTTATTATTTCTGCTTTGTAGCAGAAGTGCACCACTATTTTGTTAAGGTAGACTCATCTGTGCTTGGATGTTGGACAATATTCCATGCACTTGAAATGTCGCATACAGCATGGTTTACTGATGCCAGCTTTCCCTTTATAGATTAACTTCAGGTGGTTAGTACCTGTACGTGGTTCGTAGGGATTGTACCACCTCCACAGTTACTTTTGCGAATGAATAAAATGCATATACATATGATAGTTATTTGAACGACTGCCTATGAGCATTAACATAGCTGTAATTCATTTGTGACACGTATATAATTTAAAAATCCAAGTACCACGGAAGACTACATATAAAAGACCTAATAATTAAACTTAGCAACACATTTCGACGTTTCATATAAGTATTGTGATATTTTGTTCGTCATGTAATAATTAAATCCAAACCGGATACTCATTAACTTTGAACTATTAATTCGGTTCAAATGAATGACATTTCAATAGACAGATAGTCGAATAAGTTTAACTCTTACAACGATCCCGTGACCGTTACTCAAACTTTAGACCGGCTTTGTTCCCCATCACTAAACTAAATTATTCGAATCGCAGCGCACCATACCTCCATACTAAATAATCGAAGAGCAAATTATATATGCGTATTAACGGTCAAGTCATAGTTCAAAGATTAGGGCAACGGCCAACCCTTTTGGTTAGATGAAGAAGTTTCAAATTAAATCGGTTCGACCCGCGGGCACGGTGCACGCTTATACAATTTGATATTTAATAAAAGTTGTTTCGTGAAAGGGTGGCCGTTGTTTATTACGTTACAACCGTTCTATTCATGGAAACGGATTGCAATTTGGTGTGTTTTTAGGGTCATTTGCGAAGTACGGAAATGCAAGTCCTTATCAGTCCATCGCAATATTGTTGCGGAGAATCGGTAATCGTCAACGCGGACGGGGTCGCGGCGGCGGCGCGGCGGCGGCGTCGCGTGTGGCGCCACTAATGGATATTGATGGCGATGGCGCTACTAATTAGACGCCGGTACCCCACCATGGCATTTTGCAGCGTCTACCTGCGAAACGAGTACTTTTTTCCCACGTGTATATTGTAAAGGCTGTACCTGGAATTCCTGAAGTTCAGTTGATTTCGCTGTTTAATCGACAACAATTTGGTGAATAATTTAAAGCGTGCCAGCAGTCATACAAGGGAAATCCCGCAATTAGGCCAACTCACAAAAACCTATTCCGTTTGATTATGATTTTATTTGTCATGTTAAATCAATATCTGCACCCCAATGTATCGCGTGCTCGTTTCAGTTCGTAATAGAATAAGATGTGATTAAGCCAATTGGGTTTCGCGAGTAACACAATCGATATCCGGTCATCAATCGTGGCCGTATCTTGCAGGGCCAGGCGCACCGAATCCGCCGATTACTGTCAGAGGATGACATCATTCGACGCAGTATCCCCGTCGGTGAAATGACGTTGGTGCGCGTCCAAACAATGTCACGATCAGTGTGACCAACTTCAAATTGAAGATCCTGTCAAACTTACGCAAGAAAACTGAATAATTCTGCCCAGTGTTAGCAATAGTACACTGTCGTACACCTAAAATTATCTGCTTACCAGAATAACGTCTATATTCTAGATTAATGACCTTTTTTGAGGATTTTTTTGGCAAGTTACTTGCCTTACCTTTCCAGTCTGGAGACGTTTTTTTTTTTATTTAGCAACTTATGCTTGTCCAAAGTGTAAGATACGAACATTATTCTTTGTACGCATTACAAATGATTGAACTGGCAAATCCTGTCAAATTTCTAAAATGTCTACAATAAGGGGGCAAAATTGCCAAAAAGGACGAACAGAAAAAAATCTAAAACTTGTTGTCGTATTAGAAAAATAACCTTAAGGCTTAAGGTCCAAACTTGTCTAAAGTCAGGATCCAGCCACGTATGGTCACACTGGTCACGACCGAATTATTAGAAGCTGCGTCGGTATCAATCACCGTGGGCGGGCCGCGCGACATTGGACTTCAATTAGGCGGGCGGCGCGTGTGATTGCTCACTCCTCTTTACACGCCAAAGGGTTACTTGACCCAATTATTAGGCTCGCCGTCGGAATATGAAAAATAAACAGAGTTCACGTGATCGTCATTTTTATGGCGCCGGTTCGGCACCGTTTGTTGAACTCATAAATACGTGTTACATAGTCTCAATGAGAAAGACCGAACAAAGGAAATTACTATTATGACTAGCTTTTGCCAGCGACTTCATCCGCTTAGAAGTCGAAAATCCCTTGGGGGTTTCTACCCCCAAGAACATCGAAAAATTCTTTCTTAGTGCTCGCTTAGATCACCCCTTTACCAAATTTTTTAGTTAATAATTTACCAGTTTCTAGGTACAGTAGTTTTGGCTGTGCATTGATATGTCAGTCAGTTAATCAGTTTTGCCTTTTATATATATAGATTAATTGAAACTTAGGGCCGTATTAATAAAGTTAATTCAAGATTGAGATCGATCTTGAATGCAGTTTAAGTACTAGATAATGGAGGGATAGCCGCATCTCAATCTTGAGTTCACTTTATTAATACGGCCCTTAGAGGTTCCTCTAAGAGTAACCATTCGTGATTGGATTTAAAAGACATCGGATCCGCATTGACCGTTGACATTTGGATATTCGACGTCTTATATATGCTATATGCATTTCATGTGCGTTCTGTATGATTTTCTACATTCTTAAGGCTCTTCGCGCGCGTCCTCGTTAGCAGGAAGCTCGGATATGAAGAAGTAATTCATATTAACCCGCCTCGATGGCCACTTTTCAAAATATTTCTCTAATGGAACCATAAAATTATTTTCACATTAGGGCATAGCTTGTATGTAGCAAAAAACGTGATTTCCATTTTGAAATTATTTTCAAATTATTATTTCATTTTCAAATCATTACAATCTTAGCTGTACGTAACGAAAATGTAAATTGTTTTTCAGCGCTGATACCTATTTATTTTAGTTAACCATAAATTTATTTTTCGGCATCCAACCCTATTAATTTTTGGATTCAATGGCTGAACTGAACGGACTTGCAGTTGTTAATGTAAATAGCAATTTTGACTATAACGGTGATTAAAATTTAATAAAATATCAGACACATTAAACGGATAAAAGTCTGCTATAATTTATTATTATAGAGCTATATCGTTAAGAGAAAAATATAATACAGTTTTTTTATTTATCATATAAAGGTAATAAACGATGCAGTCATGATGATAATGAGTCATGATGCATGCAGTCCAGCTGATGGTAAGTGGCCATTGCCGCCCACGAACATCAGTCACCATGCCTCTCCAAACCGAAACACAAAAAATGCTTCACGGAGGATAATGAGAGGCGGTGATACCACTCTGGTTGAACTAAACGAGTATTACCACGTTGATGTTTCTTACTTAAACATCAATTTAAAACCATATCTTATATTTGTATCAATTACCTTATCTGTCTTCTACATTATATAGGTACATTCAGTTTCACGCTACGAAAAAAATACTCAAGGCGTGGTAGGTACCACAGTGTCCTCCCACACATTCGTGGTAAACATCCATTATATTGTAACCTTTACCACACTTATACTTGAAAATCAAACCTGAATGAAACAAAGTCGTGGACATTGAAAGGTAAATACATTAATGACCTACTCCCACATCACTTAAATGTTATCGAATACAAATTAAACAATTTTAATACGAAGTAGCGGATTTACGCAAATTGTTGAACAGGTTTGGCTAACTAAGGCCGCCGTACCAGTAACGATTTTCGAGCGATTTCTGAGCGCAAGCGATTCACCGCCGCTTGCACACGTTTTTAAATAGGTGTAATCATGCTCAATCTTTGTCTAGGCGAGATAGAACTCTCAAATTATTTATATGTCGTATTATATCTATTGTAAAATATCATCAATTATTGACATTGCTGTTAAGCACAAAATATTATAATTTGTATAATTGATAATTTCACAAAGAATTCAACCAATTATTTTTTAGGTAAAATAAATCATCATCGTTTAAGTTACAATCCATTTCATGAATGTATAACGTCTTTTTTACAAAACGCTCACCTCATTCCCGCGACGTTGTCACTTCGCGAACGTCAGAGCAACGCTATCTGTGAGAAATCGCCGCAAAATCGCCAGTGTGACAGCAGCCTAAAATACACATTAAAGTGGTAGGTACCGGTGGCTTGATCAACCGCAAATAGGTCGTGTATTGAATGACACTGCATCGACCTGCGCAGGTTTCTAAATATGTACAGGGCGATACAATTGTGACTGTGACCGCAGGTGATATTTCGTAACTCGTGTGCGAGGCCTAAGATTGGTCAAAGTAAGCGAATTTAATCGGAGCGTGAGCATATGAGACGAGAATGTACGGAGTGGATTACAAGGTTGTGGCTTGTGGTGCACCTTTGATGTTAAAAAATGCATTGATAATATATTATTACTATGCCGAGTGAATTATATGTTTTTTTCATATGGTCCATATTATTGTTTAAATCTAATTTAAATACTTCTAGCCAGTCACACTGAAATTATTAGGGATATATTTGATACTATATCGAAAACAAAGTACCATACTCCAATATATTACTTAACAATGTAATATTTTATTATAATTTACACAATGTACATAACTAACCTTTATTTAAATTGCAATTCCTAAATTTTTAAATAGAGAAATTAATGTTGATCTTAACTAATATCATAAATGCGAAAGTGATTGTTTAATTTTCGTCTTAACTAAACCAATCTTCACGTAACTTTTTTGTAAATTTGAAACCCTACCCTATATTGTCCGGTATCGTTACAGTATCGACAGAAATCCGTAGCTTCACCCTAGTTATTACACGTTGCTATGTCCGCTTGGACGTATAAAACCAATGTACCGCGTGTACCACAATGTCGTAGCAATTTTGACCAGCGTCCGGCCGCTACGCCCGACCGTGTAGCCGTGATGGCCTATGAGCCTACGACAAACTGGTACTAACAGATACGCCAATGCATACATACATACGAGTACCTATGCATATCTGTTCTCGTCGGTATAAATTCTATTTTATTCTCGTTGTAAATAATACCGTCTCTCTGGTATAAGGCATATTATTTTACCTTCCGCGCAATCGAGTCATAATGTAATCAATGAACATCACTGCTCATCAATGAATACTTAAACGTTGTTTTTCTTGTTATTCTTTTTCAATGGGATAATCCCGTTTATACCTACGTTTATAATAAAACCTAATATAATATTATGTGTTCTAATTTTCAATATATTATAGAGCAAATAGTTTTTTCCACTGAAAACAGCGGCTGTATATGTTACGAATGCATGGCATAAGTTAAGAGTAAACTGTTTTATCCTTAGCAGATGTACCCATCTGAATATAATGAATGAATGAATTATACATATATTAAAATACTAGCTGACCCTCGCAACTTCGTTTGCTTGATAAAAAAGACCATTTCTTCCATTAATTCTGTTAAATAATGTTTATGGAAAATTTGAAGTAGATTCGACCAAGAAATCACGTTATCCCATACAAACTTTACCCCCGTTTTTCACCCCGTTGGGGGTTGAATTTCGAAGAATCCTTTCTTAGTGCTTACTTAGATCATGAAGGGAACCCCTGTACCAAATTTCAAGTTTCTAGGTACAGTAGTTTCGGCTGTGCGTTGTCAGTCAGTTAATCAGTTTTGCCTTTTATATATATAGATTTAGCACCTTAGTATTCATTGCCTGTCGCAGTTTATGTCTAAGATGAAATAAATGCCTTTTCCCTTCTGTATGCCAGTGATTATGTAGAAGGAACTCCGACGTTCGCCTGCAATAATCCACCAATTTCTGCCTTTTACCAGGAATTCACACAATAGCGCTGAAGCGTTCAGGTTTAATGGCAGTAAGAGACTCGTATGTAACTTAATCCCCAGTGTTAACAAAGGATTTATAGATATAATGACGTACAGTTCTTATCTCGTTTGACGTTGATTTGCTGCCCACGGGCGGCAGTAACCACTTATCATTAGGTTGTACCAGGTACCGTTACATATATCTAATATATAAAATTGTCGTGTCGCGGTGTTTGTAGTTAAACCCTCCGAAACGGCTCGACTGATTCTTATGAAATTTTGTGAGCATATCGGGTAGCCCTGAGAATCGGTCAACATCTATTTATATATTTTTATGTATTATTTTCCATACCCGTAAATGTTAAGGGTGGTCCATCCCTAATTTTTTTTTTGAAAATATTTTTGGTTTTAATTTTTGTATATTTCAAATATATAAATCCAAATTTTCATGCTACCATCAAATCCTATTTATTTGCGATTTATATTTTATATGGCAGAACAACGTTCGCGGGCTCAGCTATTACTTTCATATATTTGATACACCCAAACGCAAATCCAAGAGTTTGAATGCATTGAAGACATTTGGATGCATATCCATGGTCAATAGTGACAGTGGCTTCACACTATCATCTGGTCATTAGGTAACCTTCGCCTGCGACATTGGTCGTTTTATCGTAATATTTTTTTATTCAGATTATTTTTATTGTATTACAGATTATCGTTTAAACTTTCATTCCCCATTTTAGTATCTTAATTCAGTCCTGTCGCAAAACACATTAAAACCTGCCTAAGCTCACAAACAATCTGCTTACCAAATTTCAGATTCATAAGTCAAGTAGATTTCGAGATTTCATTCTAAAAGATACATAAATAAATCTAGCTGTGATGCATACGCAATACCACTTATCCATTGCTTTAGAATCTTGAATGTTTGCTATCAAATTAATTAATAACTCAAGGAACTGAATCACAGCACTACATCGAAGCGATTCGAGAAAACAAGATTCAGAACTAATCAAACATTAATAGCAAATTGGTGTCGCCCGCTGTATCGATTGCAGTTAGAATCGCGATCGTACGGCGTTCTATTCATGGCACTAAACGCTATGAGATTATGACACTAGGTTGTACCGTCGTAATTGAATGTCCAGAGCAAATATTGAATTTTATTTGTACTGTCATGAGTTTACTATTAAACTAGTTGACCCACGCAGCTTCGTTTGCGTCACATAAGAGAGCGGGGGTCAATTATTCACCGTTTTTGAAATACTTTTCTTTGATACTCCGCTCCTAGTGTCGTAGCATGATGTAGCCTATAACCTTCCTCAATAAACAGGCTATCCAATACTAAAATATTTTTTCAATACGAATCAGTAGTTCCAGAGATTAGCTCGTTCAACCAAACAAACAAAAAAACTCTACATTTTAATAAATTTAGTATGGAAGTATGGATAATTTTTACGTCCTAGTGACTGTCTAGACTTTATCTCATGAATCGTGAATCTTAGAATGTGCAATAAAAATAACACCATATTGTGTTATAATGTATTTCAATGAATAATGAATCACAAACGTTCTGAGAATCTGTTTTATATAAACTTTCCTTGACACCCATACTGTTCCGTTTATATTTATAACGAGCTTTGGCTGGCGGATACCTCTGTGTTTACCTTTAAATGTAGCCTATAATACTCCATACAAAATACTGTACCGATTACAAACAAGAGGTGATAAAGGTATGATAAATTACGCGTATAATAAAGTTTAACTTTTCGATGTCTGTACGTAAGATATACTAAAGAATAAGACAATACGCGTAATTATTTTTATAATATTTGTATTTGCACGTGTGTTACGCAAAAATCTATTGCAAGAAATTTTATGTATGTTTTGCTGAAAAGTTAGTTTATGTACAGCTTATAAAAGGCGTAAGTTTTATATGTTTGTTTGTTTTAATATGCGCATCATAAACATTTTGTATACCTTAAAAATGTAGCAGAGCCACTTTTACCCTTGTTTTGTCACAAGGTATATGGGTTATGTGACGTCTGATACCAATAACTGATAATACGTTACAAGTGATCGTTAATAAGTTTCACGTCAACTTTATTAACGTTTCACCTTCAAAAGTCAAGAGGGTACTCCAACTAAGGCTCGATCATTAGTGTACGAGGGGATTATGGAAAAGGCACAAATGATGCAGAGGTGCAGCTCCAAATTATTATATAATGAAGTGTGTTCTCGTGGCAACTAGTGGTCTATCAAGATTGGCTCTTCGTAGCTCGGCACTGGCGACGTTCCTCACAATTTGATATTAATTGATGTTCACCTGGAAGCCGATGGAGTTTGCGTGTTAATTGATAGATCTTGACAGCGTAACCGGAGCTAGGAATTCTCTCGGAACTGTAAACACTCTATTTCCCGTAATAATACTAAATGTCAGTTCTTTTAACTATTCACTTTTGAGTACATTTAGTAAACGTATGTTCATTTTCAGTGATTTTGAACATTTTTTGCGAATAATTTCTTTATCACGGAATCCGCAACGATTAAATGCGGAGAAGAACGAACATTACTAATATGACTATATGAATTAGCAGGCTGGAGTGGCAATGGCCAGGCCACATCGTTCTTAGGACTGTAGGGTAGACAAGCCATCGAGTGGTGTCTACAACTTCGCAAGTGAATACAGGATGTCTCATAGGCTGGACAGATGACATCGTGAAGACAGCAGGGAATGGCTGGATTCAAAGAAATCAGAAGAAAGTTAGGGGAGGCCTATGTCCAGCAGTGGACTATGAAAGGCTGAAAGAATGATAGGGTAGATTCCGATTAAACTATTTCACAGGACGTGACATAAGAAATAAATAAAAAAACATCTAAAAGAAATCAAAATAGAACGCTACAAAATAGAACTAGTATCTACCTTTTGTCTAAAATCTAAACTCAATCTAAAGTAGAACAAATACAATAGCATCGGTGGTACACCTATTATTGCATTCGGTACTTTACCATTACAATGAAGTCGCTCTATATAGTTCAAGATAAACGATTTTGATAGAAAATTGAATGTTGAGAACGATAAGAGCATTTTTAATCAGTCGAGAACACGACTTCATTTTACGAGTTCTGTCTTAACAGTTCTTTTAATTGCCTCCTGCCTGCCCCGCCTGTGTAATGCGCAATTTAATGATCCTTCAAAATGTAAAATGCATTACTGCAACAGCTTTATTTTACTGCTTGCCAAGATGAAATCACGCTATGAGTAGGTGGCGTCTTATTGTCCATGAGTTGCTTTTTTGCTACTTTGTCTTTTTCTAGTTAAAATATTACGTCAGCTTAAATTTTAGATAACTCTGATTCTGTAGACAATGATTAATAAAGCCAATTAGTTAGCGAAACTCAGTGCTCAGCAGATTTTGGATATCGTTTAATAAATTGTTATGACTAACTTAACATGATGTTATGGACGAGTTAAACATACGATTACTTGTATCTATGGGATGAGTAAGTTGTTAGCAAAAAATCAAATTTTAATAATATCATATCTCTCATAAGACTAAACAAATAAAACCATTTTATCATATTACGCATGCACCCTCACGGGTCTGTCGCTGGCACCTAATTAGAATATAAATATGTACCAGCGACGTTTAACAAGTGACCCCGACCTTTGTAATCTTAATAATCCGCCACCCTATAATAAAAGGCGATGCGATGTGAATTCGCAAGCTCCTATGTGTCCACTTAAAATTTTTGCGCTAAAAAGATTTTTCTCCACCGAAAATTATTCTTATAAATTAACTTTATACGGAAAATATTCTAACTAGAGAAGGAAGAAAGGAGCATGGAAGTATTTTATTCTTCTAAAATGAGTTTGCGTGTTAATGAAAATCTTTTAGAATTTTTAGGAAAAAAGGCTTAACTCCTAAACTTTTATTAACTACTGCCTTACTATAACTTTTATTTATTCAACACTCGGACACAAATGGCCCAAATTAAAATACAAGTTTTAGTAAATAAAACAGGGACAAAACATAATTCTCGATGGTATAGACTTTTGTTACATAAAATTATGTCCTACTAGCTTTTACCCGCGGCTTCGCTC
>DWNR01000328.1:0-21191 GCA_018250455.1 Polygonus leo | reverse complement strand
CCCAGCCCCCCCCGGCGGCCCCTTGGGGGGGGGGACATGCGTTCCCCATTTTTCCGACAAAAAAAAAAAAAAAAAAAAACCTGATGGTAAGTGATCACCGCCGAGGAAAAAACATTCATTGGTTTGATTCCAGGTAAAATTAAACTTTTAGCTCAGCTTACCAGCCCCCCCTGAGGGCTGATTGAGAATTAATATAAAAAAATACATAAGTACAAACTCCGTTATCCGCTTAGTCAGCATAATAGATTACGGTCTTGCATGGTACAGCAATGAACTGATGATGGTAACTATGGTTTATTTCTTTGACTTAGTAGATTTAAATAAGATAGCATAATATGAAACAATAAGCATGTAGTCTCTATTAACTTATAAGATGCTCAGAACACAAGGTATTAAAACAATAATGTTCAAATACACTTCTGTTTAACCATATTAACCTAACACTTTAATATGAAGGTAGACAATCATTTAACCAGGTCAATTCAGAAAACCGGTCAAGTGCAGGTTACAAAAAAGGCAAAAAAATCACGTTTGATGTATTTTTTTATTTTTATTTTTTATGTATTTGTAGTTATAACGGAAATACATAATTTGTGAAAATTTCAGCTTTTCAGCCTTTATTTTTATTGTGTAAAGGTAGCAAACGAGCATGCAGTCCACCTGGTGGTAAGTGGCTACTGCCGTCCATGGAAATGAGTAGTCATCCTCAAGTACAATTGACCCAAGGTGGACCACAAATGCGTTACTACCCTTAACGGCTAAGATGTTCTCCTCGTTTTTAAGAATAGCCGGCAACCACGCCTCTCCAAACCGAAACACAATAAATTGCTTCACGGAGGAATATGAGGATGGCGGTGTGACCTCCCCGGTTGAACTATATGAGTTCTACCACATAGCGCTATCACGGTTTATGAGATACCGCCTGGTGACAGACAGACAGACAGACAGCGGAGGCTTAGTAACAGGGTCCGTTTTTACCTTTTAGGTACGGAATCCTAAAAAAAGTACGATAGTAATGCAAAACATATAAAAGCTAATCTAACTTTTAACAAATTGAAAGTCGTGACTTCGTTTAGTTGGCTATTAGTAACTAGTCTGAAATTCAAGTGCCAAATTGTTCGGTATCGAATCGGCCACTTTGAATTTCGAATCGGAAACACCAGTTGCGTTTGTCCTCTGACTTCGCCTCAAACAAATTTTAACTAAAAATTCATTCAAACATTACACTCATATGTGTAATGGGCATATTTTATCTTAATAAAGAGAAGAAATGAAGTAGGTTACTTAGTGATAGAACTCATGTACTCACCATCCTCCGTGAAGCAATTGCTATATTTCAGTTAAGAGAGGAGGAGGAGTTTGGAGGCTACTGACGCACTAAGCAAACATCTTAGTCCTCAGGGAAATCAACACATCTGTGGTCAACCTTGAGTGCGATCGTCCTTGGGGATGATTACTAATATCCATGGGTGGCGTGATCACTTACGAGTACCATCAGCTGGACTGCACGCTCGTTTGGTAACTTCAGACAATAAAAAAGGTAAAGAAAAAAGTGTGGTGCCGTTTAAAATAACATGATAAAATTTAAAACGTCTTGGCTTTATGGCTGTTGCATTAACATAATCGATCAGGCGCGCCACTTATACCGAAGTCATTACACAAATGAGCCATTATAAAGAAATCCCTAAGTTCATAATAATAGCCTTGGCTCTTAAATATCGCAAGGGGGTTATTTATAGCTACTTAAGAAATGGAAATATATTGAAACAGTAGAGTTATTTAAGATTAACGTTCACTTTAAGATGCGGTTTAGACACATGACCTAGAAGTTATCTTCTTGGCGCTTCGGAATATCGCCTACGCCTTATATCCTATTAAGCATATAAAAGCTTCATAAACTTCTGAAAAATAACTGATCGCTGGTGACGTCATTATGATGAGCATTATTGAAAGTCTTCTAGTTTCAGTATTAATTATTCGATTATTTAAGAGAGCTTTTCGCATCTCGTACTATACTGACAATATTTGCTAAACAGTATCATAATTACAAATGAGGTTCCAGCCCACATTGCACAACTCAAAAATAGTCAAAAATTGACATCGGCAATTGTACTAAATAGTTTTATGATTATAGGATCAAGATAACGTCAAGAAAACGTATTCATTGCCAATGAATACTTAGTGGAGAAAATTCCAAAATAAACCTGAAATCCCAATAGGATCCTAACGTCGGCAGAATATCGAATGGTAATAATTCACATGGGAGCAACTTGACTTGTAAATGGAAGATTCAGGGTTGACCTCGGGCAATTAGTTTAGTCGAGCTTACGAGCCAAAAATTGCTAAATGTTTTTCCGATGAAGGAAAACATCATGACTCTTACTTTTTGGAGTATTGCGTGTGCTAGGTATTGAATTAATAACTCGCGACGAGGAAAAATATAATACAAAATATCAGATTTTTAGCACAACTTAATAGGACGATAACGATTAACATAATTCATAATACTCTAAATCCGTCGTCATTTTGTTGCTACTAAGAAGTAAAATTAGAGTCTCAAAAGTAAACTAGTTGAATATGTGACAGTCTAAATAAGTAACTTTACTACTAAAACTTTATGAATAAACATAAAAATACTATCATAAATAACAAAGTGTCAGATTATGACTTAATTATAGCAATCGAAAAGCTTACAATTTATTTATATGTCACAAATAACCCCAAACCTATCCAAATTTACTTTATAATCCTTTAACTGTAAGAAATTTACATTATTCAAATTAGATATAAGCGATGTTCTGTGTCCAAACAATTCAGGAAAATCCACAATTTTCAAGCGAATGACTGGGCTTACTTAATGCGATAAAAGACGTATTAAACATAACATAAGTTAAATCAAAGGTAAGAAAACGTTTTACCAGAGGCGTATATCCATAAAATATTTAATTACACATGCCAGTAAGGACAGGAATGGTTTCAGTAAATTGCAGTCGTAAAAAATAATTTCGTTGCGAACAGATCAAAGGAGTCGCGTGTAAGCTATAAAAATAAGCGTGAACGTTTGAGGAAAGCGTAAATTATGTAGGAGGTAACACGAGCACTCGGGCACTGAAGCTTTCTTTGCGCTCCCTGGATTAGTATAAAGAGAACGGTAAGTCAAACCAAGCCCCTTGTTTATGTATTTACCCCTACTGCTTATATCCTCCAACTTACCTGTGCAGACGCGGTAAGCCAACGCTTTCTTAATAACATACATATTTATAATACTCTATATAATTGTTGTTTTTCTCATTTATCATTAAGTTGTCAAGACTATATAATTTATAGGTTAGATCATGTTAAGCATGTTTAGTTCTCGATTGATAATGGGAAATTTACAATTTTTTTTCATAACCAATAACTATGCAGTCGCTAGAAGGCGGTAAAATTCTCTAAAATGAACAACATGGTAATAAAGATCGGATAGTTTAACAATAGTAAGTAAGTAGTCTTAATTCAAAAAGTGAATGTAAATGATATACTTGTAGAAAATAGTGTAGTTGCTTTAAACCAAATGTACCCATCTAGTAGCAAGTCACGAACTCTCTCATAAAGACAACCTTCTACTCTTCTTTTACTAGGCCGTGACTCATTTACTCACGGATGGCTTTTGTGTCTACTTTCTTTATTTGCTGTCCTTTAGCCGGAAATGAAAATGGATTATCCCGGCTATTTATATGAAATATGCTACTGTAAATACAGCTGTGTGCACTAGGTCGGATTTGTGGCGACGCATATCGTGTCTCCGTCTACCGCAGTGCTCGAGAAATGCGCAGAGAAAGAAAAATATAAACACGTAGGCAGAGATCCGCCTTTCACTACGTTGCGAAAGAAACAGTCCACGTATTTATTAAAAATCTAAAAAATGTGCATTGAAATTTAAATTTGAGAGTATCAAATATATGTATATATGGAATTTGGTTTTTCTATGAACTAAAATGTCAATACAATATTAGTATTTAAATCTTTATTCATTTAGAAGATTAAAGACAAATAGAAAAATATATATGCGGTAAAACAGAATGTATACTTAATCAATTTTAAATAATTAAAAAGTTTTATATTTTGGAAACACCTGTAACATTGATTGGTATAAAAAAGAAAGAATTCTAAAAGTGATAACATTCTACAAGAATCTATTAAACTAATCGACAATCTTCTCATATCATTTGCGAATTAAATTATATCAAACATTCTTGAACGGACATCATAATATTCTTCAACAGTAGTGTCCAAACATATTTCTGGAACTGTTTGTAAATTAAAGACATAATTATTAGCTCTTTCGTAGGCAATACAGAAAAATGCACGTTGTACCTATACCTATAAAATCTATAACAAAATACTTTCAGTGTGAAAACTGCGCTAAAGTAGTGTAGTCAAATTTTGACATTCCACTAGGCAAATGTGTGAAATACTCACAAAGTCCCAAATGGACGCTAGCCGAGGGCAGTCGACCCAGTACACTCGCCTCGCCAATTCTCGCGTATATTCACCCCACGTCTGAGATGCCATATTTGCATTGACAGGGGAAAACGTAAGCTAAGTGATACGCCGCGGAAAATTGTCAATACACACGTACAAAGTTATAAAAATAATTATTAAGTTATCGTCACTATCTCTGATACACTTATGGTTAAGGAATATTTATTTTTCAAAGAAGTTCATACATCTAACTAAAAAACTATATTTGATACGGTTTTTAAGGTTAAAATTTATTGTATTACCGGATAGTTAATATCATAAAAAAATAATGCAAGCAAAATGAAGAGTTAAGAAAGAAATAATTCAGTAATATTGAAAATATTGACACAATTTCGTTGTTAACACCACCCCAGGTCGGGATTTAGCTGGAGGTTAAATATACTTAAATAAATTCTACATCTTTATATTATTAGTTTGATATTATATATCTACAAATGGTGCTTAACCGCGTCGTAAAATCCTAATGACCGTAACTTAGCGCTCAGACATCAAGACAAATGTTCTGTAACATCTGTTATTAAGGGTTTCATTTAGTGTTTACCTAATTTATATTCTTGATTTAAGATCAGCAGTTCTAAATATAGTACTGACATGTAATTATAAATATTTACATTATTAATAGCTGTCATTTAACCAGAAACAGCTATTAGGTAAATTTGTTAGACAAAGTATTAAATGAATAGGTTAACGTTTTTGAGTACCGATTTTAGAATTATTTTTCGTTTTATTTAAAAAGTTGACTAGCAACAATACCAGCTAAACGCGACCAGAGTATCAATTCTTGATGAGTTGTTACGCTGATATAACGTCATCAATCAAATTGCGAGTGCGACTTGCATTAGGATGATTTTATTGTTAACTAGCTGTACCCGCAGCTCCGCCCGCTACCCCTCGTTTTAAGGGTTGAATTTTTATAGTCCAAAACCTGGCCGGGGGTCTTCTCGACAGATTAGTCAAGTTGCACCAAAGTCCGTTAAGCCATTTTTACGTGATTCGCGGTCAAATAAACAGATAAACAGACACAAATTCTAAAAACTATTAAAACGTGTTCTGTTATCGATTGTAAGTATCACCAGCCAACTATTTTTGGAATATCTTCCATGTACAGACTTTCGACTTTCTTTACCTTTATTATATGTATACATATTCTAACTCCTGGTTCAACAACTTATTATGCAAATATATTACTTTTTAATTGGAATATCGTAATTACCTATTTAACAAGAGGCAACAGCAACAATTACGCGTAAGAAAAAGTAAATTTTGAATTCAGATTATAATTCTTATTGAAGAACAAAGAAGTACGTTTATTACGAGGCACCTTATAGAATGTTTTATTAAAAAAGTCCGCCTCTCCTAAATATTTTACAAAAGGTAACCACCAAGTTGAAAGTTAAGCTGCCCATGAAGGGAGGGACTTTAATCTTGCCACAAGATTTTTTGTAGAACTTCGCATCATAAATGTTTAAATGTAATTAACATTTAAAAATGCTATGGAGTTAATTTTCTTATGCAACCATTTTGTGTAACTTTTGGTTTTTTCATAACTTAATCCCTGAAGTAAAAACCATGAGTAATATCTATAAGATTATCATTCAAGTGGGACTTATATATTTTTTTTCATATATTCCCATAAAGGTGTTGCAAATGTTAAAAGTCGTATAACATAATTGCGACGATACTATACCGATTATTGCCCTGTACTTGCGCGCTATCTTATCGTTCTGGTGTGGAAATTCTGATGTATGACATAAGTTGCACATTGACCACAGCCTGTTATATCTTATGTAGATAAGTCTTACCTATCTTACTAATAAAGCCATTGGAATTGGTGTCGGTAAGACTTAGGTTTGTTTTCCGTTGTATATTATATTTGTGGGATTTAATAATAAGTGACTCTTTAAACTTTAACCTGGGTTAAACACCCATGATATGAAATTGTAAGTCGATTTATTCTCAGTTCAGTCGTAGCGTACATTTCTACGTACCCTTTCATGTCGACAAACTCATTTACTACAAAATTCGAAACAAAACAAATCAAAATTAACCAAGAGGATATAAAACTCAAATGAAAAACAAAAAGGCTTGAAGCACTTTTTACTTTGTCCGAACATATACGCGCCAAACTTTCCGTTGCCGCCCAACTTGTGTAGGAGATGGTTTAAATTGCTGGAAATATGCGCCCTGTATATAGCACATGCTTTGACTGATGGTACCATCTCGTGCATATGTTACGAAAGTTAAATTAACACTTCTTTACGACTACCAATAAATTAGTACGAAAAGTGTAATTCGGTGAATTGAAACAGTTACAGCCAAAGAAGGAACTAAGGTATAATTTAACCTTACATTCATTTTAAACATATCTCATCTAATTTGCACCCTGTAATTGACCCGTCAAAGGATGGACTTTTTTATAATTGACTTGGGACAGTTTTAATGCTCATTCAATAACAGAGAGAAATGAAAATCTATTCACATTTTCGCATCAATAAAACACATACGGAAATAGTGTAATAGAGATATTTCTCCTTTTTGTGGCCGCTCAAAAATAAACATTTATTTTCGTTAAAACTTTATTCCGGTCTACGTGGCAATTTACCGCCGCAAGTCAGTGTTTGATAGAGAGATCAAATATCCGAAATACATTCAATATACGCTCAGCGAGAATCGATGTCAGATTTGATCGTCAGATCGTCAGGTCATACGTCAGGCAATTAATGCATCATCGAAGATTGAGATGTAGAAGATAGGATAACAGCTACCTTCTAATATGACTCTGACGAAATAGTATAATGGATAATACTGATAAACTTGTGTCAACGCTATACGAGTATATTTATTTTTGTGTCTTATTCATACGATTCCTAAGCGGATTAGTTTTCGAAAGACACATTTCTCACAAGAACAGAAATAGGAAGCAGTTTCAATATAAAATAAATTTAGCGACATCAAAATTCCTTTAAATGAAACTTAACTAGATACTAGTACTTCTACATTATTTTAAAATTTAAAATACTAAATAAAATAGGGAAAATTTTCATAAAAGAATCGCAAGAATTACCAAGTTACATTTCACTCCGTTTTTTACCCAAGCTACCTAATTTGAACCATAACACAATAACATTAATTTATATGCAAACAACAGCTTTCTAAATTAATTACCAACTCCGGAAATAATTAATCGTCAAATCCGTTAAATAAACTTAATTGCGTTTATTGTCCCTTATCCGTTTAAACCTTGCAAACAACTGTGCATAATTTCCAATTATGTACACAATAATTTCGTAAACATAGTACGCTATGTATCAGCACGCGCTCATACATAAATAATTCATCGCAATCCGGTCAGAGGCCGCGAGTGGCTAGCAAAAATCGTTTTACGAGTGTGGGAACCCGCGGGCGTGCGTTACCGTCCCCCGAATAACCTGGTACAGACGACGGGTACGCGCAAACAAATTGGATGCTTAAAATTCAATTTGAAGGTTTCGCGGTCCACTTGATTCGCTCGCTCCGTTCGTTACAAGCTGGACGCTCCATGTCCGAATGAAAACGCAATGATTTTCCAGTGACTTGGGAATGTTTTAATGTTTATCGCTGGCGAACAAGCCGCTTGTTTGCTCAATGAAACTCGGTTTATGTACGAGTACATTGCCATAACGTGCAACCTGAAATTAAGTATACACGACTTCCCTTGCTGTTTTATAAAGAAGCAGTTATGTCGCTCTACTGAAATAAGTTAAATCATTAAACTTATTTCGGCACCTGAATATGTAAACCGTCCCCTCATTATGAATTAAACATACTTAAATATCTCCGCAAGCATGACGGACCTGCTTATGTAAAATGTCAAGACCGTATCTAAAAGCAAATAATTACTTATGCAGGATCGTTTTATAAGAAGCTGACATAGCATTGCCAAGTATTGTTTTATCCGAATTAAATGAACTTTTTCGCTCGTAAATCAGTTACTTCCGTCTTATGTTATCTGTAATTTTCTTTCAAAAATTTCATGTTCTTTTTTCCGCTCCTATCCATATCTGCATAGATTCGTATAATTTCCGTATTCATTTTAATCTCAACTGAGTGTTGTAGTAATATAAAGAAACTGTAGGTAAGTTTATATAAATAAATTAAAAAATAAATTATGCGTCTGCATGTGCATGTAGGAATAGTAATTACGTTGTGGCAGCTAATGATGTCCTTGATATTCTATCATATTTATGACAAATATCACTTTGTATGTTACAGTAAGACCTCTTGGTCTTCTTGGTGGATCTAGCTGCAATTTAGTACTTCATTTAAAACTTACTACCTCCTTGTAAACAAGACGTTGCGAGGGAGAACGAAAACAAGTTTAACAAGAAAATACAAATAGGATTAAAATATACTGCAGATTGTAGTGTTTCATGAAGAATTTTAAATAAGCACAAAAGTTTTACTTCTTTAGACTTGCGGAACTCTCGGAGTAAACTCGTAGGAACTTTGGTGTAGATTGATGAATATTCCCACAAAATTAATAATATTCTAATTTGAAGGATAATGAATTCTTCCTAAGAAATAACAGTAATTTCGTTTTGTATTTATATTTAAATTAATTTAATGTGAGTTACTTAGAATGCAATTACCTAATTTATTATAATAAACCGGAAAATCCAATGCAATTTGTATTTAGTTCTCAGTCATTAATTCCATACAATTGCATGGATGTTCTGGAAAGTAAGTTTAAATACGAAATTCCGTGCAATTAAATTAATTTAGAATTTGCATACCGCGAAGTGTATTAAGATTCGTAATATCAACAAAATAAATTATATCCGTTTTGTAACTTGATTGTCTATTTCGGGAGTCTCCAAATTTTAATTGTTTTGTGTTTGAATGGCGGTTAATTAAATTCTATCCACCTTTTATTATACTTTAATTAATTTGTGCATAAAGCGTAAACTTAAAGCCTAGCAAATACACACATGTTCAATTATATAAAACCCACTATAAACTTAAGGGTTAAATACCTGAAAATATACTTTATCACAACTTTATTATAGCCATCAACGAACAGTATATCCTTCAGAGAATAGCAAAAGCATAATATATAAGCATACATATAAGGCGATTTTTGCCAGGTGGTAGAACTCGTTTAGTTTGACCGGGGAGATATCACCGCCACCCAAATAATCCTCAATGACGCAATTATATTGTTTCGGTTTGGAGAGGCATGGTTACCGGCTAGACTTATACCCGAGGCGAACCGAGGCGACCTCAGGGGTAGCAACGCATCTGTGATCAAACTTAGGTATGATTTACTTGGGGATAATTATTGATGTCCATGGGCGGCAGTGACTACTTACCATCAGGTGGGCTGCATACTCGTTTGCTACCTTTATACGATAAAAAATCTTTCACTTAACTACTAATATACCATCGTACACATGCCTACATAACTTTAAGCATAATTAAAGCATAACTAAGCTTTACCTAGGTCACACTTCAAGTCAACTTCATTATCAACCCGTTTTGTCATTACTGTCTCTCTGCAGAGCACGGGTCAAATGCAAATTGACAGGCTCCATACATCATTATTTGATACCATAGAGGAGAGCCTACATGTGGGAATTTTCGAGATGTTTTCCCTCACTGTAAATATCCCCCTTCCTATAAACATGATAACATGAAACGATGAGGAAAATATACGAATAGAGATATTCATTCCAGTGTTGTATGGAAGTTTTGTAATCCTCAATTCTTTGATAACTTTTGCAATATACTGAGCATACGAGCTTTGTCTGATGATACAAAAACATGATCAACATCTTTCGCATAGTACGACATTCTTGAAACTGGATAGATGCAAATAAAATTAAATGAAAACATTTTTGTTGGTCACAACATAGTAAAATATGTAATATTTAATAATCCATACATATAAAATGCTTTGTCCTGAATGACTGACTGATCAACGCACAGCCTAAACCACTGGTCGTAGAGATCTGAAAATTGGAGGGTGTGTTCCTTGTAACACTATAAAGGTATATAATACAGTATAATACAAAGAAATTTTGTCTTGTATTGTGTAATCAACATCAGAAAATAAGAAACAATAAATTTGATAACATTCGTCAATTAAAAAGCGAAAAATAATTGTTTTCTCATTTTGAGGTAGGCTTTTTAAAAAATCTTTATTCATACGAACAATCGGTAAAACTATCAAATAACGAATAAGGACAACATATACTCGTATGTGGAATTAATCTTAAATGTATTATACTTGAGGTTATTACAAATTTCATTTCAGTGAAACTGAGCTTTGACAACCAACCAGTTTTCAAACTTTTTTTTTATTGTGTTAAAATAGCAAACGAGCATGCAGTCCACCTGATGGTAAGTGGCCACTGCCGCCCATTGACATAAAGCCTCGCGTTTAAGTATAGCCGGCAATCACGCCCTTCGAAATGATATTAACAAAGAACCACGATACGATACTTACCAACATAACGTAAGGAGATGCGTAGTTGAAGTGCCATTAAAATACTCCAAGACGTTGCAACTCTCGTGGTTGATGTTCATCAGCTTATAAATTAAATACCTTACATAAGAAATTCTTCTCCGCGATAAAATGAATACCTTCTGACAACAATATATTTTAAAATCAATGTAGAAGTAAGAAAATAGATTAGAAGTACTAAACTAAAAGTAAGATGCCTATTAGTAGGTATGGATATTTTAATACATCTTGGCGCTCGGGTCGTTGTGTGCGTGAACTTGTAAATACGCTTGAATTGTGTCTCCAATGTGGCAGTAACGTAGCAGCCGTCGTAGTAAAAAAAAACATATGTAGGTATATATATCATTAAGCAGATAAATGATCGTTTAAGTCGAATTGATGAAGAGATGTGGTGTAATGAGATAAAGAACTTGTCAACATGTAAAAAATAAAGAAAATTAATATAGCGATATTTTTCATATTGAAATAGAATTCATAATCGCCCTTCACGACGAAACAGAAAGTCCATCATTTAATTATTTTAGTAGCAATACTGAATAATATTTCATAAATATGCACTCACTTGAATAAACTGTTTCATTTTAAATTTCAATTTGAATAAAATAAAATATAATTTTCGACATACACATTAATATAACAAAACCGCTTGACTGTACCACCCGCCACGCACACAGAGTCATTATATTTGTATAAACATTATGCACACATAATACCTTGAGCCAAGATAATTTAAAGTACTTATACAATCTATATATCTATATATATATATATATATAAAAGGTAAAACTGATTAACTGACTGACATATCAACGCACAGCCGAAACTACTGTATCTTGAAACTTGAAATTTGGTACAGGGTTTCCTTTCATGATGTCACATACATGGGACTATTACTTAGAAAGGATTTTTCAAAATTCTACCCCCAAGGGGTTTTCGACTTCTCAGCGGACGAAGTCGCTGGCAAAAGCTAGTTAGGCTATATTTCCTCAAAAGTATATGTAATATTTTTATTTGTTTATATGACATAATTATATTATAGAGAGAGCTAATAAAATTTCTTCGTTAGTTTTCAACTAAGCAATTTAAATGATGATGGCCAACGCAATTCTAAGTTAGATCCTTCTTTGAATTTAGATAAACTGCCAGGAAATATTAATTTTCAAGGCATTAAATGTGCAAATAAAACTTTTACCAATTAAGTCCTTCAGAAGTTCTGATTGAAGATACTGGCATTAATGTGGTTCTTTAGTTAGCGCCGCATTTACTCCATCGTAGTTAGGACTGGGTAAGACTTTCTTTAAAAAGTTCTTCGTAAAAGGAATTCTGCAAAAAACTTAAAACTTGCTAAAACGCTATTGCACCGCGTATTAAGGTTATTAAGGCACCTGACTATTGTGTTCGTACAAAAAGTATTCGTAAGGTTTGTAAGCCTTTTATTTTACTACTCACAGATTTGTGCTGTGCAGATTTTTTTCCATGTTAACGAGAAATTATCAAATTTCTGCTTATTACTTATCAGCTTTTAAATTTTCTTTAGTGTATAAAATACATAGTTAAGAGAAGTATTTATTCGTAATTCCATACTTGTGTGTGTAGTAAACAGAATATATGAAAGGGCAATTAAAACACGAAAATTAATTTAAATTCCAAATTTTTATTCGACATCGTATTTTACGCACTCCATTTAAACACCAAATTGTAACAAAATGTTGATATTGAGCATGATCCGCTACCAACAATACTCAAATCCTTGTTCATTGTACATTGTTATTTAAATTAGGTTTAACATTTAAATAAGTCAGTTCATCAATATAAAATAAGATAAAACAAATTACAATCAAACAATATTCAGCGAGAAATACTCGGAAATTTGAAGCGAAAAAAGTGTACATGAAGTGTACTACAATAATGTCAGGGTTTCTCTTCATTACAACTGTACGAGAATCAGCGAGTGTAAACAAATAAACAGCTGTTTTACGAATGACACATGTGATGTAAAAACTTAAATATAATAAACATCACAAGTAGCGCCAATTCCTTACAGGAAGAATTTTAATTACACTATGTCATAGTTAATGTAAAGAGTCAGTCGTTTAAAAAAACAATACTTTTACATAAAACAATGTAATAGATACACTTAAATTGGCACATACAATCCTGTGCTCATATTTTCAAAATATTAACACCAATACACATTAATGCAATCGTAATACTTCAAAAAATTCCTAATCATCAGATTACATTGAATACGATTAATATGGGATATTTGAATCCATATAAAAGAACATATCGACTAATAACAATGTTATTCCATTATATTAGTAGTAATTTATTAACTAATGTTTATCAATTCCGTACTAACACTCTTGACGCCTATCTATTAAACTTTACAAATAAATTTTTAAAACAATTCAATTCGTTAATGTAACAGTCACATTTTGTCACAATGTGGATAATTATTCAATATTAAATATTAATCACTCATCGATATTATCTCGATCATTATCAATTCCTGTGAAGATAAAAATTCGGACGAGTACAATAGCAAGCTAAGTGGATGACAAATAAATAATATTTTGACGAGCACTATTAAAATATTCGAAGTAAACATTTCTAAGGTTTGTCAGTCTGATTAATTTATTGTTACATTATATAATTATGATGGGATATTATAGTATTATGATGTTTTATATGCAAAAATAGCAAACGAGATACCCGTGCTGTAAGATCACTACCGCCCATTGATATCTGTAATTGAATACAAAGTGTGTTTAATCTGAAACTGAATACAAATTCACTTTCCTGGAGGAGTGTGTTAAATTGCATCATATATGTAGTTAAGTCTGGGCTACAACTCCGATCAAACCGATTGGCGGTGGGATTCGACAAATTAACTAGCCATGTAGGACTGCGATCGTCTGGTTCGTCAAGTATAGTCACTTTTTCGAGTCGAGTTTCTTTATCCCGTCGTGGTTCTCAAATGTATTTTTTATAGATTTGGTTATATTTTTAGAGTATTTTGGTTTTTTTAGGATAATAAATAGTCAGCAACCATGAAACATAAAAAATCCTTAACGGTGAATTATAAAGGTGATATCTATTCAGCCAAACTATACGAGATCTTTCATTCGACAGTTATATATATATTGAAGAGCTCTACTACCCTACCAGGTCAATAATCACGAACATAAGTGATCACTCAAGATCATACAGGTTTCTTGTTCGTTTGTTTGTTGTACATACAAAACAAGTTAAGTCAGTAAACTAATAATAACTGTAAGTGGTCCCAAGTAATGATGGACCAATTAGTTGTCACTTGTTTCCCTAATAAAAATACGCGCCAACGCAACAACCGGTTCTAAATATAAACATACATACAGATTGACATACACATATATTAGTACCAAATGTAGATTTTCAGTTGAAGGAAAATTATAGAGTAGGTAGTGCTTTTACGGAGTTGAGGTCTATTACCCTGTATACCTTTGACTATTTTAACAGGTAAGAAGTTGATAAATTTTTAACCAACTAAATTCGAGAATACTATGCATGACTTAGTGCATGTACCCGTCCATTTGTCGATTTGACTATTAAGTTTTCAACATTTACTTATCAAAAACTACTCAAATGAATACACCTTACTTAAATTAACTTTACAAAAAATCACAACATATTATGCAATATTTAAAATGGTTATTTCCTACATTCGTGAAACGTTGTTCGATAAAATTATATTTTTAATTTATATGTACACCTAATGTGAATCGGATTGATAGTCTTTTAGCATTTATATTGTTATATTCACATTTATTATATTTACGAATACATTCACAAGAGCCTACTTATCCTTTGCCATAAATATAGTTATCGAATAAACTGGAATAAAATAGCAGTAGATGTTAATGTTAGATGCTTTAATCAAAAAATAGGAATCTATTCAAGACGCTTTTTAAAGTAATGACCTAACTCAAGTATAAAAGTGCACACGAGTTTAAAAATTAAGTAGTTACAGTGACAAATAATTTTCAAGAAATAAGAAATCTTAATATCATCTACTGTTACATATTCCTACATTTTCGATCCTATGGCATACTTGCGCGGTAACGTGAAGATATTTACCAACCTACATATTTACAGCCACAACTTGCAAGTAAGGCTGAGCCTTTCTTATTACATACGCACGAATATTAATTTTAGTTGACAATCATATATTTATTTACATACATTTATATAATAGTAGTATATTAAACGCTATTTACACAATTATTAGTTAAGGTTAAAAATCACAACTTTGTCCGTTCGTTCACAACAACCTCGACAGTGTTGAGCGTGTCCAAGTCTCATACGGATATTTCTTGTATTTGCACTCTCTTCTTCATAATTCCGGGAGGAGCCGGAGTAGTGGGAGCGGGAGGAACGCGGAGGATTCCAGATCCTCCTGCCGTTGTCGATTCAGACTCACCATTGGACTCAGTGGCAGTGTCTACGCAATCCGGACCCGGACCGAACTTCACCTGCGTCGAACTGTCCACAACGCGGGGCTCGATTGTGCTCGCCCTACCCCCCGGTTCCGGCAACCGCCCCTCCACTTTCTGAATGTCAGGCTTTTGAGTATCGATACACACTACACTACCAGCTTCTATCGCACTGCCAACACTCACGTCGGGCAACGAACTGCGAGCTGCTCTATGTTTCTCGTCATAGCAGCTGTACTCGCCGAACGTCGGCTCACCGCAATCGGATAACGTCCTCAAGTCGAACTTCGAACCGGAGCCGCGTGGCACGTGGGCGGATTTACAATCGAAACCGAAGCCCTTCCCGTCGAACGCGCGGACCTCGTAGTCCAACTTACCGTCGTAGTTGTCGGACGAGGACGAGCTGCCGGCCTCGGCGAGGTCGTCCTTGTGACGGCGGGGGCGAGAGCCGCGCTGGTGGTAAATGCCGGCAAATATGAGGACGTTGAGGAGCAGGAGGAAACAGCCAACGGCGATGGTGACCGTCAGCGCGGCGGTGTACGACTGGTAGTGGGAGGAAGCGAGCCGGCGGAGGAGTGCGTCGTCGTTCTGGACGGGCGTCGCGGACGCGTTGGGCGGACACTCGGTGGAGGGCGGCGGCGCGGGCGGCGGCGCGGCGGACGAGCGCGGTGCCGGTGTACCGCGCGTGCCCCCCGCGGCCCCAGCGCCGCCCGCGCCACCGCCAGCCACGTTCACCACGTGCGGCACGTGCGCGCGCGAACTTGACTGCGGCCGCACCACACCTATGTCCAACAAGTATAAACACATAAACAAAATTAATGATCGACCGAAATGGTACGGTCACAAATTTGATTCGGCCAGCGAAATGCATGCTATAAATGAAGAGCTAGTTTAAGGAGACGTAGCGCGTTTGGCGTAGCGTGGAGCGTCGCACCGCGCAATGTCTCACTTGGTGTTTTATTAATAGACATCGTTTCTCACTCATCGTTTGCGCAACCATGGAGCCAGACGTGCCATGCACCACATCATTGTATAAATGCATCTGCATGCATTTAATATGAACACTCACTGATGGTCATACACTTGAAATATCTGCGCGAAGTGACGCAACACGCGTGACGCATCACCTAACTTTCCATAAACGAGCCCTAACGCATTTTTAACTGTTTAATTACACCAAATTCGATTCTCTATTAGCACTTTTAGATTTAGCATACCCACATACAGGCCACAAAATGACTGTATCCGTTACGTCCAACTAAACACATCGACTACAAAAGGATAAAACTATTGTGAGCATTCAGTTTAATGTATTATCTCAACGCTAATTGCCCTGTATGCGACAACTCTTACAGTATAACCAGCGTGTATACATTTTTACAATAACAGAATATTTTTTCTAGTATTTAAGGGGATACAAAGGAAAAATACTCTCACTACGCCAACAATAAAGTTGAATATCACAAGCGTCTTTTTAATCGAGTTCTCGCGGAGACCAACATATCGTCGGTCTCAAATTTAATATCGCTTTTCTGAGAATAATACTGTTTGCTAGTAAATATTGTTTCAACATTTACTAGTATGTACACTTTATTTTCATAATTTGAGAGTCTATTTTCAAAATAATGTTGGATTGTTTTAAGAAAAAAATACGTACAATTCTCAATAAAGAATCAACTTCGATAAAATATATTGATTCTAGTTTCGCTCGTGTGTGTTCGATTATAAACCAATCTATGTTCATTAAATGCGAAAACTAAACGCTGTTCGTTTGTAACAAATATAGGTCTGTTTCCATGGTCATTTAGAATGAACCAAAGATGAAAACTTACTATACCACCGATAGATGCGTATTTGTTTTTGTTTTCTTCATCATGATCTCGAAAACGTATTCCGTAAAGCACGTATAAAACACAGTGTCTATATTTATATTTATCGGCATATATATTTAATATAAAAATAAGTGAACCAAATTCAATTTTGGTTACACCGCGCGTGCAGTAAGTCCACAAAAGCGAAGTCGTGGATTTACTTTCTTATTTTTAATTAAATTGATTCATCTTGACAAATCGAAACGTTTAAAGTATTTTGTATATATGTTTAAGTATTATGCGATCAAATTAGCGTCTGTTACTACTTTGAGACGTTTCAGTACAAATCTTCACCAAAACATTTAGTTCACTTTGTTGTAAGCTTTCAAAATTTATCGGAAAATGCATTAGCATACGCCATGTAAAGGAATTCTTGCTTGAAAACTTTACCTTTAACGTAAGAAGGACGTTTTGATATTATTGTATTTCATGTCAATTTTTATTACTAAACATTACAACAAATCACTTTTATGTGGTCAAAACTGTTAATAATATACGACAATTATCTTGAATACAATACAATAACATGTACATTACCCTCATAATCATTTGCGTTGTCATCCTGAAAATGATGATGCCTCATGGCGGCGTCGGGCAGTTCCGGGCCGGGGCGGTGCAGCTGCGGGATGAGGGACAGCCACAGCGACATCTTGTGGCCGCGGTAGTGACTCCGCATCTCCGGCTTCGCGCCTGCACCGTTCCAAATTCAAATTGAAACAAACGATGCGTGCTCATAAAAATACCCTCCAACTTTTTTATGTTTTATAAGACGTTTATGGGCTTCAAGTGTAAACAACATATTATGGATCGTTAACGGTGATTATGGTTATTAATATAAAAGTTTTAATTGTGATATCATACTTAAATTTGCTTTTGGTATTCATTCTGATAAATTTACGAAGAAATAGATGGTTTTAGTCTTATTGCAATTTTTTTGACTTATTAACAATTTAACTTAACAATTTTCGTCTAATCTTTTGGTACTGATGGAAAACCTTTAAAAAATAAGTAGTACATTTTATGTAAGACATTAATTAGTTAGTTAAAAAAATTAAGTCCATAAAATTAAATTAAGAGCAACCTCATTTTACTTTCACTGTATGGGATGAGGGACAGCCATAGCGACATCTTGTGGCCGCGGTTGTGGCTTCGCGCCTGCACCGCTCCCCATTTAAATTGAAACAAACGATCCGTGTTCGTAAAAGTACCCTCCAACTTTATAATGAAGCATTTTGGGGTTTTATGCGAAGTTTATAGTTCCGAGTTTAAACAATATTATGAATATAAAAGTAATTAATTGTCGTTGTAACATGTACATCAGCATAACAGCGACATCTTGTGGACGCGGTAGTGACACCGCATCTCCACTGTCGCGCTTGCACGGTTCTCAATTCAAATTGAAACAAACGATCCGTGTTCGTAAAAGTACCCTCCAACTTTATAAGGAAGCATTTTAATGTTTTATGCGACGTTTATGGGTTTCAAGTGTAAGCAACATATGGTAATGAATATAAAAGTAATTAATTATCGTTGTAACATTGTACATCAGCATAACAGCGACATCTGTTGCCGCGGTTGTGACACCGCACCAGCGTCGAGCTTACACCGATCTCAATTCAAATTGAAACAAACGATGCGTGCTCGTAAAAGTACCCTCAAACTTTTTAATGAACCATTTTTGTGTTATATGAGACGTTTATGGGTTCTCAGTATAAACAACATACACAGTATAAATAATTAATTGTGGTCGTAAACATCATATTTATAATTATGTGCTTATGTAATTTACTGAGACCACATTTTTATGAAGAAATAATCGGTTCTGGTCTAAAAGTATTTAGTATTAGTATTTCTTGAGTGTTATTTTGGATAAATGTTATTCTAAATATAATTATTGTTAACTTTTCATTATTTAAATCCATTTTTCAGACTGTTTGAAAAGCCGTTCAAAAGAACATTTTATATAATACACTAATTAGTCAGTTACAAACTTTGTAAGACCATGGCATTAAACAAAGAGCAATCTGATTTTTATTCCACTAGAGATTTTAAATATTCAGTAAGATTTGTAAGCAGCACACTGTTTCCTTATGGCCGTAGATACGAATTCTTGATTCCCTGCACATTGTTTCAGTCCAAATTGATATAAATGAGGCATGCGTACAAAGGGACGGGCAATACGAGGATCCCCAAACTTTTTAATGAGTCATCATTGTACGTCAGCTTTATGTGACGTTGATGTGCTCTTACTGTCTAAGGAACAAGGGTCGTTATGGATTTTTAAATGATAATATTAGGGGATCAGCCTAATACCTAGCCGAATACCTACCTAATTTGATATGTTAACCAAAGTCACATTCAGAACATTTACACGTAGTATCAAACCAAAAATGAATTTATTATTTTTGATAATAATTAATTAAGCTAATTAGCTTTCAAAAAGTAATTAAACGTTAAATAAGATCTATGAAGTTTTTTTTTATCGTATAAAGGTAGCAAACGAGTACTGCTACCCCTGAAAACTAAGGTGTTTGCCTGATCGAAGTACAGCCACCAACACCCATCACAAAACTAAAATACAATAATTGCGGCATGAAGTATAATACGGGTGTCAGGCGTATTTCCCCGCTCCTAAAGACCTGGAGAAATTACTTGAGGCTATAAATACATTCTTAATCTTTGCCTAATTATTTTGCGCTATAAATAAATTATCTGCCTTTACCGTTACGTACTTTATTAAATAAATCTGTCTACGAGATTTCCCACTTCAACGTTCGCCCCAAATAATCTATATACGTCAAAACCACGCAGACTAAAGTGCGTGAAGCGAGGAAGTGCGTCAAATGAGTAAGAAGGATAGAGTGAACGCCTTGCCTCGTTTCTAAATGGAACCCTAGTTTATATTGTGATAACAGTAATTATATAAGATTGAGACCATTATTCCAGGTAGCAGAACTCGTGAAGTTCGACCGGGGAAGTACCACCGTCACCCTCATAATACTCAGAGAAGCAATTCTTCTGTTACGGTTTGGAGAGGCGTGGTTGCCGGCTTCACAACAAGGGGCGAACATCTCAGTCTTCAGAGGTAGCAATGCATCTGTGATCAATTTCAGGTACTGGTTACTGGTGTCCATGGACGGCAGTAACCACTTACCATCAGGTGGACTGCATGCTGGTTTGCTACCTTTATACGATAAAAAATTGACGACTAGTTATACCAATATAACGCAGCAGAAAGATAAATGTCTAGTGGTCAACTAATCACAAATTATAATCTTATAAAAATAAAAGAAACTAAATAATACACAAAATCTCAAACCATTAATTATGCTACATTATGATATTATGCGGATAGGAATTGTCCAAAGGTAACAAAACATAACTTAAAAGCAACAAAATAAAAAAAAAATATATAAAATATAACACTTAAATACGTCACTTACTAATTTCCATGTATAGCTGGTTAATTGTATCATAGGTGTCCCAGTACGGCGTCTGATCGGTTCCTGTGTTTGAAGTTTCGCTCAACAATGGGCTTGGAGGAGGAGTCGCACTTGGGTCGTTAGGATTACTGGTACAAAAAAAATGATGTCAGATACATATATTTGATACTAATAATAATAATATATAAAGCTGAATAAAGTTGAAGAGTTTGTTTGTTTGCTTGTTTGAACGCGCTAATATCAGGAACTACTGGTTCGAATTGAAAAAAAAAATTTTGTGTTAAATAGTCCATTCATTGAGAAAGGCTATAGGCTACATAATACCATGCTACTATCAGAAGGAGTGGAGTATCAACGAAAAATGTTAAAAAACGGG
>DWNR01000327.1:0-21193 GCA_018250455.1 Polygonus leo | reverse complement strand
AGGGACGTACGTTTGGCGCACCGCCCAATTCTGAAGCGAGCGCCGCAAAGTGCTCGACCCAGTTGGGCATCCGTTCCACCACTATAGGAGGAAATCCTTGACGCTCGCTGCTGCGAGGAGGAACCTGCGTAAGCCCACCATTAGATGGGCCCGGTACCGCATCTCCGCGCACCGCGCGTGGTGTATGGAGGGGGGTGAGGCGCGGGTAGGCGCTGGAGGCGCCACTACCACAGTTCGATGAGAACGAGGCTCACCAGCCGTAACGACCGGAGGGTCGGGACTATTTGAATGGTCCCCCGCCGGGGAGCGCTGCGACTACCTCAATGCTAATATAGCATACGAGGTTGAGTCGAGTCAGCGGGGATGCCCATTATGGGCGACGACATCGGGGATGGGGAGCGGGGGGAGGGGGGAGTATGACTGACTGTGTGCTTACCGGCGACTCCCATCTTCACTGCTTCATCTTCTTCCTCCGACGAGGCTTCTTCTTCTATCGCCGCCCACTTCGCCAGGGGGCTCCGAATGGTGCTACTGTACCCGCCTCCTTTCATCCCTTCCGCGGCTCGGGCGGGGTGCACCGGAGGACCGGCGCATCGCCTCACCTAATGTAGTCACCCCACCGGGTGATTGGCGCTGGTGTCAGGCCCAGCAAGTTGCCAGCAGCGGCGATGGTGTTGGCTAATCGCACGGTCACTCCAGCTCACCGACACTTTACCCACGAAAGCGAGAGAGTGGGTGGAGGTACACAATGGTGCTTTCTCGCTCACGCCGCTGGCGAGGTTAGGGTACACTGAAAATACTGACTTAACACCAGCGGGTAAACGAGAAGCGTGAGTGAGCTGTACGGCACTTTATTTTGTTACATTGACTCCCCTCCCTCACCGCAGTGATTCTTAGATCGCATGGTGCTGCCTAGCTGCCTAGCTAGCGGGGTGCGGACGGGGCGCGGGGAGCAGAAGCAGGCGGTGGTGGGAGCGCGAATGTCGAGAGAGACATCACAACATCAACGGACTGTAGCTAGTTGCTGAACTAACAAAGATAGAAAAAAATGTAAAAAATGTTGCTTATTTACATGGGTAATTGGTGGTTTTGATAATTAATACATTCATGATTAAATAATGATTATTACTCTGGTACGAATAAAGTGGCCTAGGTTGTTGTTTGTTTTAGATGAAAAAGTATTTTTATAGATATTGATGACATCAATATCTATTGGGCACTTAAACATATCTGCCCCTCGACCCTCTGAATATCTGATACACTTGAAGATGTTTTTTGTTTTTTATTATTTCTTTCTAATGCATAATCTTTAACATACAATAGGTCTCTGCGATGCTCGAGTAAATCCCCATTTAGCGACGTCTGCTACCCTACTATTGTGTAAAGTATCAATAAATAAAAGAAAACTTAATGTGTAATACATTTATATTAAATTGATTATAAGTTACGAAAATACCCTTAAATGTAATAATATCTCGTAGTTTTAAACTTTCAGATGTAATTACATGTAAGTTTTTGGTTTCACTACACTACACTTAACTATTATTATAGTAAATGAGTGATGGTAACTTAACTTACTCAGAAACCAGTAAACAAATGGCATTTATAGATTACTACATGTCTTTCATAAAGTTCATTTTTTATGACCTTCATTAAAAATAGATAATTATATTCTTGACTATTTCTAATAAATTATTATTACGAATTAGAAAGTTACCTGAATAATCATAAATAGTAATACAGCAAGGCTGCCTAAATTTTTTAAACCAGGGGCAAATTGTCAATTCAAAAATCATAGCAAGCCAATAACCACCCGGGAAGTTTGCTTCATTAAAAAATATAGCTTTGTGCTTGTGTGTCCTGGGATTAGGTAGCCTTGTTGCAGTAAAAAAAATAGCTGTTATCAAGCAACTACTGTACAACACACTAAGTCTACAATAATACTTATAAATTTTTTAATTTAAATTGTAAATTTGGTATGTGTTATTAATCTTGTTATGTATTTTATGCCCTAATATTTGACACATCATTAATTTTTATACAGTAAGGTAAAAAACAATCAACATTGACAATGGCAATAATAAATAAAACTTATAAAGTTATTTGATGACGATTGTACTCCATGGTCCACAGCGTAGGTAGGAGTCATTAGTACCTTCATACACTTTGATAAAGTGTTCCGAATGTGAGAGATCTTTACTTGGTACACCAAGCTGTCCATACTCATTGCAGCCTGCTGTCCAAATGGAGTGGTCTGCAAGTAAAATGGCTGTGTGCTTAGACCCACAGCACACATCAAGGACATCCAGTGTAACTTTATTTAGTTCTTCATCATAAATGTCTACGACAGTTGGGACCCTATGGGTTTTCTTTGTAACAACAGCACCTTCGGTTGCTTCCTTTCGTCGTTGTGTACGGGATTTTATTCCCAGCTGTCCATCAGAATTCCAGCCCCATATGTACAGGTCCCCATATTCGCTCAAGACAGCTGAATGCCATCCACCAGCTCTTATTTTAACAATGTTAATTCCAGCTAGTGCTCGCACCTCTCTTGGCCTATCAAGATTGTCAATATGGCCATGGCCCAATTGGAGTCTCCTAGAAAAATGAAAAAGACTGTTTTTTAACATCCCTGTCCACAGGTAAAAATGCAATTGGTTTCAGGATTCATTATAAATGTCTATGTGCAGTGGTAATCCTTTTATTTATAAAGACTGCATATTTTGCAAAATGTTGAAGCTGTATACTGTTCACTTCAGGCATAACACCCATTTCTATCATGCAGTAGTTAGTTATATTTTGGATATCAAAAAGTTTGTACAAAGTCCTCAAGGGTAGCAACACAGCAACACATCTGTAGTAAAGCTCAGGTAAGACTTAGATCCATTGTTGATCTTAATCTGAGGTTAATTACAGGTGTTCATCGGTAGTAGTGTCCATGAACTACGGAGACATAACATATATGGTATTGTACATTGACAAGAGTTTTAAGAAAAGAAAAAAAATAATTTTCCATTTTTTGGTGGTTTGCTAAGTAATGGGAAAACATTTAATGTACCACTTTGTCGTACATTAAATGTTTATGTTGTGTACATGAGAGAACATTGTTCACTATACCGAATGCTATCATCATACAACAAAATATGTTCATGAATTAATATATTCCATGGTTCATTGTCCTCAGTCAATATGCACATTTCTGAGTTACTTAATTAATTAATTTAGACTAATTGTTCTGATTATTTTTAATTTTATGTTGTTATAATGCATGCTGTGTTCACTTCATTTGGAATGAATACTATTATAATGTTATTTAAGTTAGTTCAGTTGTGTATGATTAAGTGTTGCATTCCATTTGTGAACCAAATAAATAAATATACAAGTAAGTAGAGAACATATCATTTGGCCAACTATATCACTATAAAAACAAAAAAAACAATAATACCTTCCGTTTCCCCAAGTGTATACTTTGCCACAGTCAGTGAGCAGCATGTAATGTTCAAAGCCACATTGTATGTCAATAACTTTGCCCATGCAGTAATCAGTGTCAAAAAAAGTTGGATCTACTCCAGTATACACCTCTGTATTTTTGTTCACACACTTTAAATATAAACAAGATTTATTCGTCAACATCACTTTCGCAATTTGATTGACTCGCTTAATTCTTTTCGGCAAATGCTCCTCTTCATTGGGCCCCTCACTAGGAAACTGAAATTTTTGTATATCATATTCGAATTTTAAATCGTAAGCCCATACAATTTGCTTCTCCGCTTCGATAATTAAAAAAAAGTTATCGTTCCCACAAACAAGAATGTTCTTCGTATCTCTAGCTAGTTCTTCGGGTATAGACAACTTAATAAGCTGGTGATCTTTCATTTTCCATGCTCCGGAGATAAAGTACTCTCCGTTCAACTCAAATATATTATACGACCAGTTGGACTGAACTAGGTTCGCTTCATCTAAATCAAAATTAAGTTCAGGGCACTTTTTAGATACGCGTTTGAAGCCTTCCAAAACTACTTCTTCAGAAAACCACTGGCCAAATAAATTAGCTCCTGCAATTGCGAACATGTTGCAATTTAAATATTATAGCAGGTTTTAATCGTCATTAACGTATTCCCAAAGTATTATCATTGATTAAACTGAAACTTTAAGTCAGTCAAGATGAAATTGAAATAAAACGAAAACACCGATACGATGACAAGCCGATAGCGACACTGTCAAAGAACAATAAAAATCAATAATAAATAAACTCAGATGTCACCAAATAGCGATAGTATCTAGAGCCCCTAAATAATAATGTATGAGAACATGTTATAAAAGTCAATAAACAACTTAAATTCTTATTGTTGTTTTTATTTATTTGAAAACAATCCGAGCACAGATAACTATATAAGAACTTAGTATAAATAACAACCATAGATTATAACAATGCTTTTCAACTGGTACCACAGATAACTATAGTATATATGTACTGATATTTCAGTGGTATCGGCATACATTTAAATATAAAAATATGTACGTATCGACATTCCTAAATTAAATCGATAGTATCGATAATATTGGCAGTACCGACAGTTTAACGATTAATATCGATTGTCAAAGTGATGACCATTAACTTTTGGTAACATTAAAAGGAAGGAGCGAGTCTAAATCGATTGAATCGTTAATGTTATAGTTCTCACTGTATGAATATCTACTCTCGAACCACATCGAACATCGAATGGTGAATATACCACAGATTACTATGCAATGGTACTGGCAAAGGGTATTACGTATTGAAAAAATGCTATGTATAGCCACGTTGGTGACTGAATGTTAATTCAAGGGCAGAACCTTATAAGATTATATTTCATGTTTTCATCTTTCGAATGTGTCCTATCAGGAGATCACTTCGATCCGAAAGTTCACGTCCTATTTTGAACACCGAAAAACAGATTTTCACATATTGGTATAGGAATGCCGGCTATTGTTTTATTTATCCGTAAGGGCTTACACGAATGTTCCTGTCGCTTTCTTTAATTATGATCTACCAATAAGTACACGCACATTTAATTGCACAGTACGGATTACTAAAAGCTCAAAATATTCTTCACGAGGAATATGATGGGGATAGGAAATATTCTTCTTTTGGTTCTTTGTTAATAAGCAAACTATTAACAATTTTATTGAATATACAAATAAATTTAATGAAAAATATTTTTATAAACTGGTTTTAATTCGGGGATGTAAATGAGCATAGCAAAACGCTCTATTCCAAAATCATCAATATTTATATCCATTTTAAAACTCCAATGCTTCTTGGAAGATAGTTGGTGAATTTGATAGAAAAATGTGGCAACACAATTCAATTTACGCGATGGAGTACGCCGGATTGCCGGTTGCGAGTTTGCTTTGCAAGGTATCAATTTTCTTATCATTCGCTTCACTTCGCTTATTGCAACCAAGTCAAAAAAAATTGAAAACCTTTTTGTAATCAGTCGTTTAAAAGTAAAGTTGTATAAATGTAATAATACTGAAGCATTTTCTGTTGTCAGATGTGATGTTCGAGTGATATGAAGTTCTATAGGATCAAATCAATATGGCACTCAAGCTGGGAAAATGCAGACTTTGTCTCAAGCTTGGAGATTTCTACTCCATCTTTACGATGGACAACAACTTGCAACTGGCCGAAATGGTCATGGAGTGCACCAGGGTGAAAGTAAGTTCAAGAATCGTTTAACTTTATGCTCGTAGTGTCGAAATACGAAGCCGACATATCAACTTTCTCACTTACTTGTTTGTGCCTCACTGTCGATTGAAGTGTCTCGCGCAATTTTATAATTCCGCACTTCATTTTTTTCATCGAATATTCGATGTTTAAATTTATTATCGTCTTTATTATCTTACAAATCATGTTTTTCGACTGTTATGTTATTTTAGGTAAATTTGATATGCGCCTTCAGTAGGCTCGCTGTGCAAGCATGATGCTGTAGATACTTGTCTGTGTGTTTCGTTACTATGTTTGACTTCTCTTCCTTCGATGTAGATCTATAATTTACTTTGTAATTCTTTTAACTTTACTTCAGCCAGATGACTATTAGAATAATTCATTGTTCAGTAATGTATTTTTTGTCGTCATCTTGTCTATTTCATTTACGTAATTTGTCTTTCTCACAATTGAGGAATTTTAGAGACAAGAATTCAATTGATTTAAACAAAAAAATAAATATTTTTTAGAATGTTTATTAACCTATGTTACCATAGCCTGATGACTTTGAATCAGTTACTGAAATCATAGCTGATTTAACTGTTGTGAAAAACTTGTAAATGACTTTATTTGCAAGTATATTGTAAATAAATAAAGTTGATTTTGAATTTATACAAAAAAATCTTAAAGGAACCATACATAGTAATTTAAGAACATGAATATTATTTTGACCAAGGGTGAATAGAAGAGTTGCTCTATCCTGAATAGCAGAATCCAAAAAATTTGCAATATTTATCATATTTTGCAAAATTATTTTATGATATTTTAAATTATTGCAATCTGAACATTAGAAGAGTTGCTCTATCCTGAATAGCAGAATCCAAAATATTTGCAATATTTATCATATTTTGCAAAATTATTTTATGATATTTTAAATTATTGCAATCTGAACATTGCAAAACAAATTTTAATTTTAGGATGATCTCAAATATGAAATAAGTGAGTATTGATAAACTGTATATTTTTGAGCTGTTAATATAGATATATTCTCAAAAAAATTGTAACATTGTTCTAATAAGAAAATATTAATATAGTCTGATGAAGGAGAAGTATAATTTACGTCTCATTGCTCACCTTGCTTCAGTTCTGGTTTATAATAAATATCAACTAATTGACATGAAACATCTGAATCTAAATTTAGATTTGTATGTACTTAGTCAATATCCATTTTTTCTTTTTGTTCAGTGTCATTACGCAGATGAGACCATCCTATATTATCAAATTTGAATTAAGAAACAAATTCATAGTCAAGTTCTTAATATGAAGTAGATTGTTAATATAATAGAAACATCCGATTACAATTATTCTTTGCTATATATGGTACTTTTAGTATCCATTAAATTTTTTAAGGATATATTCATCATACATTACTTCTATGTCAATGTGTTCCTAAAAAGTGGTTTTGTTACTGTTTCACTTGAATTGAACTTTGAATGTTATAAATGTACAAAATCATTTAAAACTTGCTTCATTTAAGACTTTCTTGCTTTAGCATTATTTGCTGTTCTTATTATTTTATGTTAAAGTTATTTAATAGTTTTAGTTCTTGTTTCTTTTGCTTCATCGTTTATATTTAATTTGTCTAATTCTTTGCACCCTTTACCCGTACAAAGGTAATATGTCTTTTTCCAAAATTATTTCATCAGAAGAATCAATGATAATTTACTTTTAACATTTTTAACACTGTAGACCTTCATAATTGAATTATTTAATTCATTCAATACCACAACAGCATACAAATCAAACATTAACAAAAATATTGTCAGTGCAATGGAAACTAAATATTCTTTCTTTCCTTATAGATATTATTATGTTACCTTCTTATCAAATTACTAATGTGTGTTCCTGTGATTGTGATTGAGCTTTTGTGTAAAATCAAGAGTACATTTTGAAAAAAACATGAAATAAATGCAAGATTGCATTCATGACAAGGTTTTCTTTGTAGGACATATTTCTATCTTCACTTTTTAAATATCAGGGAAGTTGATTTAGAAGTTCTTATGTCTCAGTTTTCACTGTTTATTGCAGGCAATCGCTATTGAAAAATCAAAACTGCTTTTTTACATTTCATCTCTTGTATATTAATTAAATACACATTGTTAGTTACAATATATTTTCTTGGCATCTTACAATACTAACAATTAATTGGCTATTTCTGTATCTATCTATACATATAATAAAGCTAAAGAGGTCGAAAGTCATGAAAGATATTCGAAAAATAGTTTGCTGAGGATACATAGAATCAATATTAGAATATATTTCAATAGTGTTTTAAATTTTTGTCTGTCTGTTTATCTGCTTGTCTGTTTATCTGTTTATTTGACCGCGCATCACGTAAAAAACGGCTAAACGGATTTTGATGCAAACTTAACTAATCTTTCGAGAATCCACCGACCAGGTTTTAGGCCATAAAAATTCAACCCCTAAAAGGAGGGGTAGCGGACGGAGCCGCGGGTACAGCTAGTTAAGGAATAAAGGAAAATAATGAGATTTTTGTTTATTAGGTTACTTGTATTTCTTTACCTGCTGTGTTGATCTTCTTAGTTTGAGTTCTATGATTTGCTTTGCCAAGTAGACCATAATATATGTATTTAAGAGGTGGTTCATCTATAATAATGTAATTAGTTACTAATTCTTCTTTAAAAGCAGTGTCTGTATACGTTTCAGGAAACTGTTTGGTCTATTTATTTTTAATTACTTAGAAAGAAACATAATTGACATTTGTGATATATTCTTATACTTTTCTGTTTAATGGATTCAATTGAAAAAATATAAATATTACATTTATGAAAGTGGAAGAAGCTAGGCAAGTATGTCAGAACCGTGCCATTTGGCACTCAATACTCGTTAGGGATTTGGCGTGAAGATGTGTGTGTGTGGATTCGATTAAAAAATATATTTTTTTTGTTTTTGCGGTTCTACTTCCGCCGCCCGTCCTTCTGCCCTTTCGTCCGCCCGTACGTCTGTCACATGCCTCTCTCTTATCTCTTAAACCTTTATGGTAGAGTCGTATTTCTTTTTTACCGACTGCAATTCTGTGGCCACAATAATAACCGATCCTTAATATAAGAAAAATGTGAAAAAAACGACTCCGTGTCAAAAAAAGCAATATGTTCGGCACTTTTTCTAAATTGATAATAGATGGCGCTAGTAATATTCGGAATGGTGTTAACGAATCATGATTTGTTTTGGAATAATAAGTGTAAAAAGGTGTATTTTTAATGCTGAAACTCTGAACTCCTGTAAAACGGGTTCCTCCTCTAGGCTTCTTCATAGACTCGACGTACTTTGTGTAGGACGCGTTGTCTACCTCCTGTGCTAATAGGTGTACTAAAATTGGATCCCAAGATGTAATATCAACTCCTAGGTTTTTTATAGCGTGTAGGCACTCCTTGGTGAAGTCATGAAGGTTTTTAATGCATGGTAGGCAGGCCAAGCAATATGTTTATGTGACGTATATACGAGTTTTTTTGTCATACCTGTGTTCCAGTATATCCCAACTTACTTAATAATTGTTTGAGCTGATCTGCAGATGGTGGATTAGTCGTTCAGCTTATACTGTCACCTTAACTTTCAAAAATTGCATTTTATGCGTATTCGACGAATGAAATGATGAAAATAACCTTGAACGAAATCCGTGCATGGTAGTTCTCATTGAAGACGGAGATGTCTATCTGTTGCAATGAACTCGTCATGGTATTGGAAATTTTCACCACCGTCGTCACTGTGTACCTCAATCTGGATCTTTTTCTTCGGGTGCACGATGGTTTTGTTAAATAGCTCTTAAATAGCCTTTGCATATCTATGTATAGTTCCCCAGCTGTTTTAAGAAGTGTTTCCAGAAGTACACGCTGTCGCTGTCTCCAAATTCGCACAATCGACTTTTAATTACTGCTGCAGTATCTACTAGCAAAGTTTTGGTATTGGTTGTTGTTGAACAGTGATTTCTATCACTAAAGGACTTCCTAGTCTTTTAGCCCTCACATACTTTTGTTTATGCTATCGTCTCTATTTCTAAATAAAATACAATTCCGGGTCATTTATTTAGTATAATTTTTGTTCCCCATAGATTTACGAAGGTGATGGACTTCCAGACAAAATCTGCTCAGAATGTATCCAAAAGCTCAGTAGTGCACATATTTTCAAACAACAATGCGAGAGGGCGGATGAAGAACTTCGCCGTAATTATGTTCCGCCTCCAGGTAAGTCAATTTATCTCATACAGGCTATTGTTTTTAACTGGAACATTATGTGGAAACGGGAAACATTTTCGATTTATTTGTAACATTTTGTTATTAATATTAATAAATAATTTATTTTAGGATTCAGTGTTGTGACCAGCCCTCCACCACCAACAAGACAAAGTAGCGATTCAGCTTTTTCGAATCACACAGACACATCAAATAAACCTACGTCATCAGTTGAAACAAAGGCGACTCCTCCCAGTCGAAATCGTAAGAGGAGTCGAGAAAGCTTCGACAATGCCTCTACAAGTAGTCAGTCGCGTGACATCACACCCGGCACGAATAAGCGCATCCAGGAACTTAAAAAAACTCAAAAGCGATCTAAAAATAACTACTATACGGATTCTGATTACGAGTACAATAGCCCACAATTCTCTGCAGAAACTGATTCTGACGATTTTTCGGAACACAAGTGCAAAGAATGCGATAAACGGTTTGATAGCTTCAGAGGTTTGACAAACCATATGAGAACGCACACAGCTGAAAAGAAAAAGCAAGAGAGTTTACGCGAAAATGAAGTGGTTGATCCGAATAACGTAGAGGACGCGGCCGACGAAGATAATAAACTCAGTTGTGACAAATGTGGGAGGACATTCAAATTAAAGATAATGCTGAAACGACATCATGATGTTTGCGTAATCAAGCAGCCGATGAAGGAGCTTAAGGTGGCACTGGAACCAATAGATGGAAAAATTGCAGCGAAGATTGAATGTGACATATGTAAAGCGAAATTCAAATCCGTGGAAAATTTGGACAAGCATTTACGAGTGGTTCATGCAGCCGCTCCCAAAAAAGAAAAAGTTTCACCCACAAAAAATACTCCAGTTGAAAACGGTGTAATAACTATACCATGCTTATACTGTCAAAAGCCCTATACTGATTATTATTCTCATAACGCCCACTTTAACGGGTGTCTAAAAGGGAAGTACACTGGCAGTTTCGAATGTCCTCTGTGTCAAAAAATCTTGATCAAAAAAGCGTCGTATTATCTTCACATTAAAGCGCATTACATGCAAGATAGTTCAGTTCCGTCGTCGTCATCGGAATCTCGAAAACGTTATGACTGCCGAATTTGCAACAAGAAGTTGGCTTCTGAGGATTTATTGGTGACTCATTTAGCAGCTCACATGTCTAATATGGAAGATCCTGATGATGAAGAGTCAAGGTTTGTTTGTTTTATGCTTCAACAAGCCTTTTTGTATACTTTTGTCAAAATGGTAAATTGCATGAAAATCATAATAAATTATTAGTACTTCTTAAATTTATTTATAAATAAAAATAAAAATTGCATTCATTTTAACGAGACATTAAAATAATTTATTTTTCAGAGCGAGTACACTTGATGATTCGTTATCAGTACAATCAGAATACAGCAATTCTAAAGTTTCTACTGGTCCATTAAAATGTGAAATATGTGATAAGAAATTTACTTACAAGAAAGCTCTGGATTCGCACATAGCAAAACATTCACAAGCAGAGATAAATATTAAAACAGAACCACCGGATAAAATACTAGATAGGAGTCAGGAATTATCTTCTGATTTGTTGAGTGAAACTGTACAACAATCAGAATCCGAGTCTAGTCAAGAAGAGGGGGATGATAACACCTGCGATATTTGCGAGAAGCAGTTCTCGTACAAGCGACTGCTGGTGCAACACAAGCGAACCAAGCACCCGATTACGGCGGGGACGAAGCGCGCGAAAATCAACCTCAAGAACTGCACAGTACGCTGTCTCATCTGCGACCTTGAGATGAAAGTCAGTGACATAAACGAGCATAATCAAACCCACATATCGGTGAACATTAAGCCAAGGAATCTCTACACTTGCATGGAGTGTGAGGAGACATTTAAGAGCTGCAGTTCGCTGGCCAATCATATAAAGCTGGTGCACAGGTTAAAACAGCAGACGCCGAGAAAGAACACGTCGGCGCCAGACTTGGCGGATTTTTGTGAAGTCGTTGTGACGAAGGCGGAACCCCTGGACGCGATCCAGAGTCACAACGGCTTTGGTGAGGTTTCCGCCCAGGATGGCACGCCGCTGGTCAACCTCAGCGGTTTCACTTGTCCCATTTGTAACAAACAGATGCCTACTTTGATTTCTCTGAAGAGGCATGTGAACTGGCATTCTAATGTGGGCAAGGTCCTAGAGAAGAAATACGAGTGTTTTGTGTGCAATGAGGTGAGGTTCATTAAAACGTTGAATAAGTTTTTCTCTAATTCTTTATCACTGATTCTGCAATACCTATAAATCTAACACAATTTCCTTATCTTTTTATAGACATTCCGGTTTAACTGCCACTACAAAATGCACATGCGAGTTCACTACAACGACACGAATTTGGATCCCAAGCTACTTACGTGCTCAATCTGCAACCGCAAGAGCAAACACTTGCGAGCCGCGCAGGCACACATGAACTTCCACAAGCAGACTCGCTTCCAAACCAAAGACTATCAGTGCTCGATCTGCAAACGTGTGTTTCAGTACCGAAAAGTGTACCTTTCGCACATGGCAATACATTATAAGCGAGGCGAGAGTATCCAGAATACTATTGTGGGCTCCGAGCTGCCAACTACAGTGGATAGAACAGTATTTGATGGCACCTACACTTGCAACATCTGCAACAAAGTTTGCGACTCAGAAACTTCTCTCAAACACCACACAACCTGGCACAAGTCAAAAACTTCCCTGTACGGCAATCGACACGAATGTCATATATGCAATTTACAATTCACCAACAAGAGACGGTTGGAGATTCATGTTCGGGTACATTTTGAAGACGACAATGGTCCATATAAATGCACGATATGCGGCAAAGGTTACTCTGACGAAGAATACTACCGACGGCACGTGAAGGGTCACAATTTTGATCATCAGTCTCATAAGAAACGAATTGAGAAATTGAGGAAGGGCAAGGTAAAATGTCCCATTTGTGTTCGATATTATCCGGACGTGGTAAAACTTATTCGGCACTTGAGACGGACTCATCCGGAGAGTAAAATGATTAAAGAGGACCCGGATGCGCCGCCGCCCATCTACTACTCGTGTAAGCTGTGTGCTAAGGTATTTCTAGACGAGCGGCGGTTGCAAGCCCACGAAGAAGCACATTTGAGGAAGCCAGAGTTCTTTAAATGCAAATTCTGCGGGAAGAAAACGATTTCATTGAAGAACCACAGAGTTCACATCAAAGGTCATTTGACGCAAAAATATATAGATAATCCTCTCAAATGCACACAATGTGATGAAAAGTTTACAAGAGGCTACGATCTCCATTATCATCTTCGTGACGTTCATGGTATAACCGAAAACTGGATTGCAGAACGCACTACCCAAGCGTTAGATGGTCCCTTAAAGGAGCTGCAATGCTCCATTTGTCTTAAAATCCTCGCCAGCAAGGGCAACTATGAAAGACATATAGATTACCATAATTCATTACGATGCAACTACTGCTTTGATTACTTTAGCTCCTTAAGATTTTTAGAAGGCCATTTAACGTTTAGTTGCGAAAAGAAGAAGCTATTAGGAGACACCGAAGTACATCCAAGGAAGATAAAATGTCAAATATGTTACAAGGCCTTCCATCTGCAAGTGAAACTAGATTGTCACTTACGAACACAACACGGAATCAAGGTGTTCAAGGAAGTTTCACAAGGCAAAAAGGAAACTGTATGCGATTACTGCTTTAGAGTTTTTGAAAATGAGGATGCTCTCAATACACATAAGATTTACCATCGGACTGTTGGCTTCTTTGGATGCATTTACTGTAGTAAAAAATTCAACACCATGACTGCGTATCGTAAACATAAAAACCACCACTTTGCCCAATTGAATGTCGACAATCCGACAAAGTGTGAGCACTGCGACGAAACGTTTGTTGCTTTCAGAGAGATGATCTACCACATGAGGGATGAACATGGTGATGATAAAGAGTGGATAATTTTGCCCAAGGAATCTATTGAAGAAGAATGTCCTATTTGTAAAAAGATATTCTTCAACCTTCATAGACATCTTGACTATCACGAAGAAAACAAGTGTAAAAAATGTAACGAATATTTTCTTTCTCGTGCCGACTTTGACAATCATCTTTGCGCTATTGAATCCGATGACGAAGGAAATCCTAGCACAGAAAGTACAAATGCGCCGAAGTACGAAGAGTGCCGCTTCTGCTTTAAACCTATGACCAAGAAGAGTTCGAAGCGTATGCACGATCACATTCATAAAAGTTCAGGATCAATATCTTGTCGGTTTTGCGACTTGAAATTCAAAACCATGGATGCTTTTAACATCCATGCGTTTTCACATCGAAGTAGGAAATACAATAAGAAGCCGATAAAATGTCGGATTTGTGGCGAGAAATTTGTTAAGTATGGACCATTCACGAGGCACATGAAGAACGTGCACAAGAGCTTGAAGAAAATTCACTATAGAGGAGTAGTTAGAGAGGACACATGCGTAGTCTGCGGAGAGAATTTTCCAAATTTGCACAATCATTACCGTGCACACTTGCAGAACCAGTGCCAGGCGTGTCACAAATATTTCACGTCTTTCAAATTGTTCTCGAAACACGAATGCGAGAAAGAGGATTCTGATCCTTCAAAAGTATTCATCAGTGACGCAAATCTGCCAGCACTCATCAACTCGTACGTTCCCAAAGATGAGAAAGATGATGAAAAGTATTATGGATATACAGATGATGAAGAAGAAGAAGAGCCGGATTTGCCAGTGGAACAAGATAACGAAATCGAGGAAAGTAAGCCCGTACTCTTTGATGACAGTAGTCAAATAATGATGGATGAAGAAAGTCAACATTCCGTGGACGAAGTGGAAGGTAATTTGCATTCGATGGTACATGCTCCCATTATATCCGATGTGCTCTCTCTGTATCAGAAAGAAGAACCAAGTACCTCCAGTAAACAAGATAACGATGATGACGTGGTAGATTTAGTTGATGAAGATTCCGTGGGTTACGAAGATAATATTGTAACTGTTATTACTATTGAGGATTGATGGGTGCATTTGATTACAATCTTAGTTTCTGAGTGCGAGAATGAGTTATAGGATACAAGTTAAGTAATTTATTTGTCATTAGGCATTTATTGGTATGTGGATAGGAAGTATGGGGGTATAAATATTTATCGTATTATTGAAAAAAGGAAATGTTCTACCAAACTTTTAGATTAACTTACCTCTTAGAATATTAGTTATAAATTGTTAGACTATGACAAATATTTTAACTCCACTATTTTGAATAGGACGTTTTTTTTATTTTTATGTAAAGTTTTATCATCATATTATGTTACATATGTGGTCAGAACATACAGACATTTTCATTGACATATTTATATTTGACAAGAAAAATATGTAATAAGGAGGTTCTGATAATTAAGAAGGCTACAGCTCTGCTCTGCTCCAATACAATAACAACCGCATGGTCATGTTTTTTTACGGTTAAATCCAAGTGATTTTTCGTAGAAGATACCCAGCAAAACACATTGACAATGCATCTCCGTGAGAAGACACGAACGGTCGCCACGCTTCGTAGCGTGAAGCTGCTTTGTGTGATAACTGCCTAAAAGGGCATACATTTTACATTGAATTGGTGAACCGTTGGAGACGATGGACCGCTACATATTGTCTAATAAAAGTTAGTACGTAAGATGTGATAAAGCTAAGTGCAAATTATTGAACTCTTTTTTCTAGTTGTCGACTGTTCTACGCATATTTTGTTCTCAAAAAGCCAAAGGACCCATTTTCATAAAAATGTATTTAACAACAAACTTATACTTTTTTTCGTTTAAAGGCTTACAGTGTAAGAACGAAAAATCCGGGCGTAGTGCACAATTATAAGTTTAAAACAGCATTTAAATTTAAATCACATATTCGATACCTTATTTTGATTTTGAAAGTAGCATATCTTGATAATGATAGCCACTGTATACTTCAAAATATACTACAAAAAACTTAAACGCTAAATTAAACTTACTATTACACTGCTAGCATAATATTTTGCAACGGATATGTTACTGATATATACATGTGAACTAAATACAACTTATGCATTTAAAATATTTTTTTTTATTTTGATTTGAAATAAAAGATGTTAGTTTGATCAATCAGATACCGTACCTCCTAATTCAGACTGCTATTGGGAGCTAGTAACATATATTTTGTCAATATCGTTGATGTCACGTCTACAATTTTGTACCATAGACAAAATGCTCCCAGATGTATGATAATTGTGCATGTAATTTTGCTTTTGATTTTTTATTAGATAACAAAAATAAGGCGTTATTTTAGCTCGCCACATGTTCATTATTAGGGCTATTTGTGTGTATAGCGTAGTAGGGCTATTTCATTATTTCAAGTTACCTTGGCACCTATGCCATGACAACTGCGTTTATTTTTTAAATTATGTACTTAAAACTTGAAAGCTACTTTACACATATATAAGTCCTATATATAACAACATATTTTTTTTATAAACGAAGCATATAAACAAAAACTTAGCAAGTAGCACAAGTCCTTGGCAGTCATCACTTGATTAAGTTCAATTATCTAAATAGGTTTCAAGATTCTGGTCACTATTCCATTCCATAATCGTACTGGAACGTATAAAAACCTTGTGTAAATGAGTAGCTACTCAATTTCAATACGCTTCTCGTTCATGATACGATCCGGTGTTTGAATGGACAGAGGTCATAGCATGTAATGATTGAGTATATATAATATAGTACGAGGAGACTTATAAGTGTAAATAATAAAAAATAACGTAGCTATGTATATTAGGTGATGACGCATTTTGTATTAAAAAGTTCTCGCAAAAATGTGTTTTTATGAAAGAATGCCAGATTGTATCAGTAGTACTTTAGGGTGGAAACCACGTCTTAGAAATAATAGGAGAAATGGGGATTGGTAGACTTAACAAACTCCATCACTACTTATAACTTCAGAACATCATAACTTCAGAAAATTTAGCGATGCCCCGTATTGAAATCCAAAGTGAAAAAAGTTAAAATACCATACTTTATCACCACAAGTATTGTTGTAGGGTACTTTGTTTTTACTCGAAGTTTTAGGGTCACCTGTAACTTTAATTATCATTATTGGTCCATAACCCACCGCATTAATTATCCAGTTCAGCCCTATTATAAATTATTTAAATGTTACTTTAATGTGTATCTTTGTATTATACGAATCTTGAAACTTAAAAATCGCCCTTTGGACTTTTATGTCACATATAAATGGCCCTTCATTTGTTCGCATTTATTTTTATCAGTGATCTGTCTCAGTAAATTGGATCTGTTATTTGTGTTTGAAAATCATGTTTTATTATTAAGTACTATTAATGTCTGATTTATTATTTTGATACAAAATAACATATTAAAATCAAGAATATGAATGATTGTTTGCAAAAGTGCAAATTGATTATTTTATTGTGTAGTGTAAGAAGATTTTGTATTAATTTCGATAATTTTAATATAAATGATCATGTGTAAATATTTAATGATTTGCCGGCTATTAGGCTGCCATATTGCATTATAGTTCCAAGATATTTGTATGAAAATTAAGTCATTTATATAGTACCTATAAATGTAGTAGGAATACAAAATTATTTGTTTGTTTAATTTAAATTAACATACACAATATATTATGTAATTTAAATGTAAGCATGTGTTATAGCGAGTATTTGTATTGTTGACCCGACTGTGAACATTTAATTTTAGAAGTTGCAAAATATTTTGCCATTATTCAGGATAGGATATATTTTATGATTTTCGTAAGTTTTCTGGCGATAATAATTCTGTTTGTCGATTTTGTCGTACTTTTGTTTATTAGTGTCTCAGTTTAGATAATATTAATATTTACCAAAATTACATACCTACATAAATATTTATTTACCGTTAATATATTTGGTGATTTGTTTTCAGTTTTTAATAGTAATAGTATTAAATTTAAAATAAATAGATACGGTTTCAAGGTATACAATAATATAGAATTTTCGTAATTTTTATATTACATCAAGTGTGAATGTCTTATGGCCAAGCCAAAGATGTCTAAATGGATAATCGGTTTCAATTAACTGGCGTAAATGATTTAGGTGCTCTTGTATTGCTTTTCTCGCTTTTAATAGTCTGTGCCGCATGTAATGAACATGTTTAAGAAACCAGTACAGTTTGTCTTTGGCACATCGATTTTCGGACAAAGCGCAGATTATAGGAAAATGAAATACAATAATAATGTATAGAGACAAGCAATCTCTTCAGTGTCAGTTATGTAAATATATGTTTTTATTTTGCGGTACAAATTATATCTTATTTAAATGATATTCAGGCCGGGAATACAAACTATTACTACAATACATTTTTATGTACATTATATTTTTGTTAACGGACTACACGCTGTATGTATCTCTCCATATCTCATATAATGTGTTGTTTTAATATCGCTGTGAATGTTAATATAGCTAAGCAGTTTATGACTCCATAAAATATTAGAAGTAAATAAGTAGGTACAGGTTAAAATGTGCCGTTTTTATGGCATTCTCATTAATTTACCCTAAACTATTCATTTTGGATATGAAAGAGGAAGGAAAGATATAAAGATGAGGATGTGTCGTTTTCTAAGAACATATTTAAAACAATAAAGAGCACTTATTCGATCCAATTACCAAAGCATGTTACATATTATACTAAAATTGCCTTTACGATTTGTTGACAGCGATTTATGTTTCAAAAAAACTTAGGTATGTAATATGTATTCAACGGACTTATGAAAGTTTTTTGTGATAATGTGGCATGTCTATTGTTATTTTGTTTATTTGTCATTTAATTAAAGAAATTTAAGTAAATATAAAATAAAACATTCACTCTACAGTGTTTTTATTTTACCACTCTACGGTGAATTGATTTTTCTTACCTTTTTGTATACACAATACATAAAGAAACTACTGTTAATAGTCGCGTCGCCTCGTGAGACTGTTCGGCCGAGGTATGCTGGTCCGTTCGAGCGCGCCACGGCCCGAGCCAAACGTCTGTTTTTGTCTATACTCAAAGGTGGCTCAGTACATTTGCTGCGCGTTGCGAAGATGCATATTTTGCCTAATTCAGACTTACATCAATCTTTAAAGAAACTAAACATCGGACCTTTGAAAAATAGGCCAGGCTTGTCTCTTGAGCATCAGGTATCGGACAATATTGTCAATAGGTTGTTTGGTAAGCATCCGAGGCAATCTTGCAAGGTCGCTCGCCCAGTGCGGTCGCGGCTAATGAAGCTCACTTGAAATCCTTACCCCTAATAGAACATGATACATTATTTTAGATAAGTATACTGACTTACCATTAGGTGACATTATGGATTATAATAATATAAAACTAGTTCAAAATAAATTAATAATCATTTATTTAGTCAACATAGTTTTACAGGTGGTACATGATAACATTATTCCGTTAGTGGCCTTACGCCGGATTAACATATAATAGAAAACATAAATTTCAATATTATAAAAAATAGCTTTGCGTCTTTTTACAATGTACAAGTTTAAATGCTACATAGTCACAAGCCCTTAATAGATAAGTGTCAGGCGTGTTGAAGATTGAATACAAAAGGTACAGATTATATATTTATCGTATACAGTATGGAAGGACATACGGCATTTTAATATATTCACATTTAATTCGCCAAACTGCCGGTTGTTAATGAAGCCATACTTTGTTAGTTAGTTTCGTCAATATATCCCTTAATATTTTACCCTGATTACCCCTTTTTCTATGCCCTTTTATGCAGACGGACAGGGTAACACTGTTATTTTTGAGTGAAAAATTATAATATTTTTTGAGGAAAATATATAACGGGTAGTCCGAAGGCGAGAGTTTTTATGAAATTTTGTTTTGCACATATCTAACTTGATAGAAAGATACGAGACTGTCATCAAGACTTCGTTTAAGGCAGGATGACATCAATCTGGTACCACCAGTTATAAAATAAATGTTTATTTTAACTACAAGTTAGTACGAAGAGTAATATTTTGGATTTTTTAACGTATTTCATTTCATGCTATTCATGGATCAAGTAATGAGAGTGATTTACATTTGACTGCCGTATATCCTCCCCACTATACAACGTTCTTACGCCTTCAATACAAACTGCCTCCACGCAGAGTGATCTTGCCTGCAATATACAGCTACACTGATCTTATCCTAAGATGAACGAACTTTGAACATTTGGTGTAGTCGAATTAGTAGGCACTGATGTGTAAACCATATGTTTACCCGTAATTGAAAATATAAGCTAACGCATATGACATATTGGATACGTTTCCCACAACATTTTTTCTTAGCAAACAAATACCCGACTGCGTAACAATATACTATAATTTGCAGTATATATTCTTAACGTCATTACTCTTATATAAGTTAAATTACCGCACAATTAAGAAGAATGTACAGACAACTTAAAATCCGTATAGATTAGTTTACACAATGTTCCAAAGAATAAGACTACTCGTCTTGTAAGCAGTCGGGTAAAAATAATAATACTGCATTACAAAAAGCGTAAGTTTACATTTACTTTTAATGTTTCAATAAAATATAAACAACGATATCCTAAATGGAACCGCCGAACGCAAGAAATAAAAAAGACGCGAAAGATATTCCAAACAATTAAACCATACTATCTACATAAAATTCAGGCACCTTTATTATGCTGCTAGCTATAGATTGTAAATCTATGAGGAGCCTAGTTGCTTAATACCATTGATCCTACTAAAGAGTAAGGCTGTGGCTACACTCGACTGTCTAAATTAAATAATACTGTATTAAAAGTTTTTTTATTGTATAAAGGTAGCAAACGAGCATGCAGTCTACCTGACTGCCGTTCATGGACATCAGTAATCATCCTCAAGTACAATTAGATCATACCTAAGTTTGATCACAGATGCATTGCTACCCCTGACGACTAAGAAGTTCGCCTCGTGTATAAGTGTAGCCGGCAACCACGCCTCTCCAAACCGAAACACAATAAATGCTTCACGAGAGATTATGAAGGTGGCGGTGGTGGCTCCAGGGTCCAACTAAACGGGTTTTACCACCTGGTAAATTTAATAATACAATGCTAAGTGTGTTAAAATTTCGAATTTTAAAACCAAAAATATAATTATAGTAATTTTTGAGACAGATTACATATCTGTGATGATTAAATATAT